>OVBA01008746.1:0-11863 GCA_900406435.1 Lepidium aucheri
AGAAGAAGAAGAAGAAGAAGAAGAAGAAGAAGAAGAAGAAGAAGAAGAATAGCGATAGCGATAGAAGAGAGGAGAAGACAAAAGAAAGGGGATGAAAGAGAAGGGAGATGAGAAATTACATTCAAATCTTCCGCCGGAGAGGAGAGGAGGCGGAGGCGTTTCTTTGTCTGAAAAAGAGAGAGATTCTGAAGGAAGAGATGAGAAGATAAGGTGGCTAGGGATTTTCTTGGGTTAATTTTTGCTTTTATAATTGGTTAATTTCGGTTAGTCATGAAACCAATTTTGATTTTTTACCAATCGTTGGTTAATTTTGGTTAAAAATAAAAACAAATTCAAACTTTTCTAATCTTTGGTTAACCTTAAATTCAAGCCTATAATATTAAAACACTACTACAGTAATATGAACTAGCCTCTGGTCAAAAAATCAATTTGGAGAAGTCATCAATTACCTTTGGCAAAAAAGTCGATGAAACAGTGAGAGGGGAAATTCAACAAGTCTTGGGCATTACTAACTCAGGAGGTATGGACAGGTACCTGGGACTCCCTGAAAGTTTCTCTCAGAATAAAACAGCAATGTTAGACAAAATTATGAGCAAAATAAACAATCGTACTAATAGCTGGTTCGGGAAAAAACTCTCTCTAGGAGGCAAAGAAACGCTTTTAAAAGCAGTTGCAGAAGCCTTCCTGGTTTATGCCATGTCTTGTTTTCGTCTCTCCACCCTACATTGCAAAAACATTACAAAAGCCATGAGAGAATTTTGGTGGTACACGAAGAAAGAGAAAAAGGAAAATAACATGGGTTGCATGGGACAAACTATGCAAAACTAAAAGCAATGGAAGATTGGGTTTTAAGAACATTGCAAATTTTAACCAAGCACTATTGGCCAAACAGGCCTGGAGAATTCTTCACAAACCACATACCTTACTGGCAAAAGTGCTCAAATCCAAGTACTTCCCCAATGGACAATTCTTAGACTGTGTTGCGGGCTCTAAACCTTCCTTAGCATGGAAAAGCATTCTCCACGGAAGAACACTACTTACCAGAGGTTTAGTGAAGAGGATAGGTGATGGACATGACTCCTATGTCTGGACTACAAATTGGATTTTCCACCATTTACCCAGACCACCTATTAGTAAACAACTGTGTTTTTATGTCAACCTGAAAGTAAAGATCTCATTTCAGAGAGAGTTTGGAATTCTGATAAAGTTCATACTCTGATTCATCAAGCAGATATTCCTAGAGTACTGGAATTTCCTACAAATAACAATGTTGAGGATGCTTGGATTTGGGGATTCAACAAGTCTGGTTACTATTCGGTTAGAAGTGGGAATTGGGTAGCCAACAAAGGTTTGAATATTCAGACACATATGACCAATAGAGAATTCGAAACAAACAGACTCAAAAAAGAGGTATGGAAACTAAAGTTACCCCCTAAACTACGGATTTTCCTGTGGAGGGCAATTTCAGGGGCTTTGGCGGTTAAGACAGGTCTTAAACACAGGAACATATTTGCCAATGACACTTGTGATATCTCTGGAAATCAACAAGAAACAATTAATCATACCTTATTTATGTGTCATCCGGCTAGACTGATATGGACACTATCAAGGATTCCATCCCCACGCTTTGGTTTCTTTGAATCTTCCTTTTCTCACAACCTGACTTTTCTGCTACAGCCTAATCAGGAATCTTACCCTAACATCAAGGCAAAAGAGGCGTTTCCCTGGTTCCTGTGGTTAATCTGGAAAAACAGAAACAGCACAATCATACAAGGGGAACACCAAGACTTAAATAAACTGACTAGTGACACCATTTCAGAACTAATGGCTTGGAACAATATACAGAGAATGGTGAATATGAAGGGTAAAACCAATCAGGCCACAAGCGTTTTGGAGCTCACACTGGAATAAGCAGGGAACACATCATGGTGGTGCTTGGTGTGTACTAAACCAACATAATTTGGTGGAAATGCACGCTAGACACACGATAAGGGAGGCCAAATCGACCATATAACTAAAATTCAGGACGCTAATGTGGACTTTACAGAGCCTCATTGAGATGAGGATACTGAATGTAGTGGTGATGATTGAGGATAACTCACTCTTACAATGCATTCTCCAGCCGGACCTATGGCTGAGATACTCTACCTGGCTAAGCAAGATTAACCAAATTCGGACAAGATTTCTGAAAATTACCTTCATCAAAACTTCTAAACATAATAACAGAGGTACGTCCCTAATTGCCCAAAGCGTTGTCAAGCACAGTAGGTTTAACAACTACATAGCGAGGGGTCTACCAAACTAGGTGCAAAGAGTGCTCTTGCGGTAATATTAACTGGGCTAGTTGGGCAGGTTCTATACTATAGATGGCTTTGGCCTTTATGTATTAATCCTCACTACCCTATTACAAGCCCAAACCTTGGTATTGAACATGTCAGACCTCCTGGGCCTTGAGTGGATATCCAGCTTCTAAACTCGCTAGATCAGAAAGCCCAAAAAAGAATCTCAAGAAGCTGCTTACTAGACGCCAGCAGCTTAACGACAAAACCTTTGAACTTCCCCTTGCAGCAGCTTGCCTTGTAGCCAAAGGAACGGCCTAGATACCTAGCAGAAGCATCATTAAAACACTACTCCCCAGAGGAAATTATGAGCTCATGCAGATTCACCCAAAGATTAGGACATTTAATTTCTTTTAAACTGGAATTAACGGTGCTTTACCTCTTAAAGTTTAACAGGTGGCATAACATTATGAGCTTTACTGGGCGTTCTCATGATGAGAGGAAGTCCCAAGACGAACTATCACTTGGTGTGTGCTGGCTTTGGCGGTGCTCAAATCACGCCATCGCTGCATGTCACCTTGCTATGCCCAAGACAAAACAAACCAATCAGTTGAGAGTAGGCTAATCAATATGCATCATTGTCTCCCCTTCTCTTGAGTATAAAGAGTGGACCAACCTGTTATCGATTCAACCCAACCTCTCAAGATGAACAACAATCTTAGACAAGCACTGAACAGGTTTCATCTCGGCAAAAATGACCCCAGTAGCTTCCTTTCCAACCACACCTATGCAGCCGCTCTGTCTCGAAACAGAAAGAGCTTAATTGTGAAGCCTCTCAACAAATGGGAACAAAATATACAGGAAATGGCGGAAGACTTACCACAGGAGTGGAATCTCGAATACCCAGTTAAGTGCTGCCTGATTGACAAGGATCACCTCCAGATCTTCTTCATCAGTGAGGAAGGCCGCAACTCTATCCTTAGACAACAACCAATCATCTACAATAATTGGTTGGTGGCTGTAGATAAATGGGAAAATCATGGTCAGCCTAACATCATGTCAAACATTCCGCTCTGGGTACAAATCATAAACTTACCTCTTCAGTACACGACGGAGGAATCGGTTCGCATTATATACAGCTCGCTCGGTGAAGTTATTCAGGTTGACCTCAAGGACGACTCTATCACGAAACCAATCATTGCCAGAGCCCAAGTCAGTTTTAACTACGACAAGTGCCTAAAATTTTACAGACCGATGCGATGCAAGAATGGCGACATGTTTCTTGCAGAGTTCATCTTCGAAAAAGTCTCTCGTCTTTGTTTCAATTGCCAGAAACTCACCCACAACACCTGCTTCTGTAGCTACATACCTCAGCCGTTAGATTACATCAATTACCCCATCCCTGACGGTGGTGCTGAAAACCCTAATTCAGACAACAGTCAATCCTCCGATGACCTCTCGCTCCATTTGGCATCGATTGTGACCCAACCTCCCCATCCGAATGTCAACCACCTGCCACCAGAACCCATTACCAGCATATCAGTTGACGATGTTTTGCAAAACAACAATGATACCTTTATGTCAGATGTGAACTCCTTGCCTCCGGATCAGAATCCCGCTGAATTCCATGAGAGTGGTACTGGATCGGCTCCGACTTCAGGATAGGCGTTGAGGCGGTTCTGGTGGCTCCTATCGCCGACATCCCGCAAGCCATTCCCAAGTTTTTTTTTCTTTTGTTTTCCGATATGGGCTTTCATTTTGTTTATGGTCCTGGGCCTTTTATCCTGTAGAATTGGTCCTTGTATCCCCTGATGGGGCTTTATAACTTTTGGTGGGCTTAACCCTTCTAATATATTATATTTCGGGTTAAAAAAAAAATTGAAATTAGTTTTTTGAATTACAGATTTCACATGCAGACTTCAGGTGAAGTCTTATACTGGATCTAGTAAACTTCACATGACGTAATCTAATCCTTCTACTCTAATCCTAAACTCTGAATTTTAAATTCTAGACCGTAGAATTTACACGGCGAGTCAAATATTTTTTTAAATGTCAGAACAAATTTGTATACTTTCTAAATTAGTGCACAATTTACCTCTTGTATTCCATTTATACATTTTAAATTCAAAATTTACAAATCCCACATTATTACCATATTTTGCTTATTATCCTAAACCCTAAACCATGCAATAGTTTGTTTATAAACTTTGTGGTTTGATCTTCGTTGATTTTATTTGACCATTTTTAAGCAAAATTTTTTATTTCTAATACTTCATATTTGTTTATTTTTATATTTGTAATCAAAATTATAAGCATATAACAATAGTTACTATTTTAATTTCAAATTAAATACAAAATTAACGAGGAGACTTCACCTGAAGTCTACACATGTAATTACGAAGGAGACTTCACCTAAAATCTCTATTATCTGTGAAGAGTATAAATGTAGTTGCATTTCTATGTTTTTTGTTTGATCATTAAGGATAAAATTATAAATTCACAAACATCATGAGTTACTTTTGAAGATCAATTCAATTAGAATATATTTTTGCATTCAAAATAAAATTTTGGTATATTTTATCATTTTCCCTAGTTTTTCTGTTTTTTGATATTAATCGTATGATAGCTACTCTGAGTTAAATTTTTTATGCTTAAGAGGTTCTGAGCTGAAGTTCATATATTCATTTTACTATCACAATAAATTTTATATTGAAAATTGTGAAATTAAACTTTGGGAGATGGAATTGTAAATTTCCGATATTTATTCATCATTCAAAGAAAATTTAATATAAAAATATTGAATTGTACATAATAGAAAATTTAATCCTTGCATATTTTAATACTCCCTCTATTTCATTTTAAGTGATGTTTAAGGTTTTTACATACAGATTAAGAAATCATTTAATTTTTAATTTTTTTAACAAAATGTATTCTCTTTAGTGTATTTAATAATTTTTCATCCAATTAGAAATCAATCTGTATAATATAAATAGTCAAAATATATAAAAATATAATTATTTTTTCATTGTAAATTTAAGACATCAAATAATTTGAATTTTTTTTTAATTTTAACATCATTTAAAATGAAACGGAGGGAGTAGATCATAATTTTTATTTATTTTATTTTATACATACGTCTATTTCCTTTTTATATATGTCTATATTCTTTATAATAAATAATTGAATATATTCGTCTATATTCTCTATATATACATCTATTAGTTTCTTTGAAATGATCAATTTTGCATAATTTTTGAAAAAACGTTATCAAGCTTAATTTATTTCTTCTCTTCCTCATCATTATATATCATGCATATATATGGGTAGTTCTTATTGTTCAATACGGTCTATTATGTATATGTTACAGCATATTAGAGTATATTGTAAAGCATTGAGGTTCATAACTCCTTTCTCCTCTTTTAAACAAGGTCATATAGTTTTCAAACAAAATTTCTGTTAACTGATTACTTAATATTCAAATTGGTATAACTAGTTTATAAATTAAAGTCTCAACGACTGCATTCAAACCTGTCAAATGCCGTAAAACAATTTGGGTTCAGTTTTCCTTAAAAAATGGTTACAATACAGTAGACAACAGGACGTGGAACAAAATAGCTTAATTAGAACAAAAACTACGAGGTTACATGCATTAATTCACGTATTGCCAGAGAGTTATGTTATGTAACTGAGTACCAACCAACCTTTGTTTATTAATTAACTGACTTGTTTATTTATATATAATCAAATCAATGGGACAAAATTGTTCTTTTTTCTGCTTTGCCTCTTAAACTCTTAATCATGAAATAGTTATAGTCAACGGACATCCAATTATATCTTTAATCATTTCATTCTCCTCTCAATAAGGTGAATCATATCTTCACTTGTGCGTAATCTATTGCTACCAGCCGAAAATATGTACCAAATTATTTTAAAATTATAAATAATCATTGAAACAAATATTATAGTCTGACGAATCGAGAGATCAAATTAGAGGAACTTAGAGAGACACCATTTGATTCAAAAAGAAATATATATAACCATAATTATTTAGTGCGTAGACTTTTGTATAATGATGTCTAAGTGCATTAAATCGTAATTTAAAATCAATATTATTTTGAAAACTTATCGCTCACTTGAAGATATTAATATTTTGGGAACTAATGATTATGAATTATAATCGAACAACTTAGAATAAAATAAATAAACAAAATATCACCAAAAAATAAAATGTATTATATAATTTAATTAATACAAAAAGCAACTTATATATATATATATGTGTGTGTGTGTGAAGACAAGTCAAAAAGTAAATATATATCATACAAAATAAGATCATTTGGTATTATATAGTAGATTAATATATTCGTACTAGATTAAATACACTTAAAATTTTATATAACTTTTCAAATATAAATAGCATCATGAAAAAATCATAAATAAATATGAATAACTACATTTTTTGACTCATAAATATTATATGTTCTTAATTATGTGTGTATATATATATATATTCAGAAATAAATATCACATGCATATAGTGGGAGTAATCATCTAGTTAGTATTATTTTGGTAACTAATAATTATGAAAGAATTTAAAACAACTTAGAATAAAATAAATATAGAAAGCAACTAATATAATACAAATTATATAAATGTGTATATATTATTTTTCGGTAAAAAAATGTGTATATAATTTAAAAGAGAAAATTCAAAGGTCGGTCAGTACGAATAAGACAGAACAACTACTATAAATAAAGGACTTTGAAGACAAGTTGTTTAACTAAAACAATCTTAATTTCTAAACCTACGCACTCTACAAAACATTCATCAAAAAGACTAAAAGATTATCTTTCTCCAATTTCCCACAAAAGAAGAAGAGAACAAGAATAACAAAAAATGGCAGTGATAAAGAAGAAGAATACATCATTTACATCATTGTTTTTAGGGTGTTACAAAGCCAAGAGCATCGAAAGAGACACCGAAGTAGAAGATCATAAGGTTGTAATGAAAATAAGAACTTGTCCTGCGTTCAAAAGATTGTCTGTATCGGACATAAGTGATCCAAGCTCGCCTATGTCGGTAATGGATGATCTCTCTCATTCTTTTACATCTCAGAAGCTTCGTTTGTTCACGTTGTCTGAGTTGAGAGTGATTACTCATAACTTCTCGAGGAGTAATATGTTGGGAGAAGGAGGATTCGGACCGGTTTATAAAGGCTTTATTGATGATAAAATTAAACCGGGTTTAGAAGCTCAACCGGTTGCAGTTAAGGCACTTGATCTTCATGGTCATCAAGGTCATAAAGAATGGCTGGTAAAATCTCTCTCTTTCTATTCTTTTTCTTTTTTTCTTACAAAATGATATTTATACCAATTTTTTGAATGCATCCATGGTCAAAATCAGACTGTTTTCTTATATTTTTGTATGGATTTTTGCTAAAGTACTTGATTTTCATGGCCACTAAAGCCATAGAAATGTTTGGTAAAAAAACTCATTAACATGTACATTATACGGATTTGATATTTAAGTGGTAAGTTCAGGATAGTTTCTAGAATATCATTGGAGAGTTGAGATCCTCTTTAAATAACATATAAGATTTATAGATCGTTATTGCTAATTGATTTTTAATTAAAATTCAATGATTCATAATATATAAGGCTTGCTTCATATGCTTTCACCAAAACAACATTTTTACTTATGTGTCTAGTATAAATGACCCGTCTAGTTATGGTATTTTTAAAATTGTAAATTACGGCTGTTTCTTACCAACATTTTGAAGAAAACTATTAAAAAATTTCACATCATCAATTTGAATATTTCTAAATTATTGTATTCATTACCAGTTGATTTTGAAAACTTCATAAAGTTTAACATTATTATCTCAAATCACTAAACTTAAAAACTATACTATTGATAAACAATACAAGTTAGTTAGATGTCTATCCTAAATTAATTATACTTTTTATTTGATGCATTTGAATAAAGAGAATTAAAGAGTACTATTTTTCTTCAGTTAGCTTACTGATCCGACCATGTTGCAGTATTTTATTGGATAGATTTTCTGTGACTTTTTATTTATTAAGTTTGCTTTTGTGTATATAAAAACTAACATTAAATTCATTCCTTCATTTGCAGGCCGAAATAATATTTCTGGGACAATTAAGTAACAAACATCTTGTGAAGCTTATAGGGTTTTGTGGTGAAGAAGAGCAAAGAGTACTTGTTTATGAATACATGCCTCGAGGTAGCTTGGAGAATCAACTCTTCAGAAGTAAGTCGTCTACTTAACTATATTTTAAAATCATATAGTATTAATTTTCTTTTGTTTGTAAATATTAACTTAATTTTATTCCACTCATTTTCTTACATGCATGAATAATGATGATTTGTTTTACGCACCAACTACATTAGTTTTAATGATTAAAGTATATAAATTGAAACTAATTATTACATGGTTCAAAACGGCAATGATGCCTAATTTAGATTTCGGATCATTTGAGATTTAGATATAATTTTTTTGTTATATTGTGTTATTATCTACCATAGTTAAAATAGTTTGATATATTAAAATAATGATTTAATATATTAAAAGAATGTCTTTGAAGATATCTATTTTATTGATAACTAATCTACATATACATTAGTTACAAGTATTAAAGTATTCTACATATCTACTTAAACTATAAAATAAATAAATTAGACGGTTAGTTAAAAAAACAATTGTATTCTTTTTAATTCAGAAACTTCCATTATTTTCTAATGACATTTTCAGAAAATGAAATAAAAACTAGAGCTCTTATTTTTTTTTAAAAAATCGTCTTTTTATTATATATATGTATAGTAGATTATATATATATATATCAGAATATTATTATAACGTTGAAAATAATAGGATTATAGTATTAATGCTTTAAAAAAAAAAAAAAAAAAAAAAAAAAAAAAAAAAAAAAAAAAAAAAAAAAAAANAAAAAACAGGAAATAGCGTAGCTATGGCTTGGGGGATAAGAATGAAGATAGCTCTTGGAGCAGCCAAAGGTTTAGCTTTTCTCCATGAAGCAGAGAAACCTGTCATTTATAGAGACTTCAAAACCTCCAATATATTATTAGACTCTGTAAGCTTTTGCTTTTCTATTTAAAAAATTGTTAATTAAAAAAAAATTAAATACTGATTTTATGTGATTTTTTTTTTTGCAGAACTATAATGCCAAATTATCTGATTTTGGTCTAGCCAAAGATGGACCTGAAGGTGAACATACACATGTAACAACACGAGTTATGGGAACACAAGGTTATGCTGCTCCTGAATATATCATGACTGGTAACACATCTCTAATAGATATATTTTTATTAACCGAACTTATCGGTATACTTTGGAAATATATCAATGTTTTGATTGTGAATATGTAGGTCATTTGACAACGATGAACGATGTATATAGTTTTGGAGTAGTTTTGTTAGAACTTATAACCGGTAAACGATCTATGGACAATACACGAGCACGAAGGGAACAAAGCCTAGTCGAATGGGCTCGACCGATGTTAAGGGACCACAGAAAGCTCGATCGAATAATCGACCCGAGGCTTGAGTGCCAATACAAAATTGAGTCGGCTCAAACAGCTGCTTCTTTAGCTTACAAGTGTTTGAGCCAAAATCCTAAATATAGACCTACAATGCGTGAAGTAGTTAAGGTCTTGGAGTCAATTCAGGAAGTTGAGATTAAGGAGCTTAATGGTGAGAAGAAAGAAACAAAGAAGTTTGTTGATATAAAAAAGCGTCGGGTTTATCGTAAAGGCCAAAGACGTGTGAAGAATATTGCTTATTCAGATTCTTTACTTTACAAAGAATCCAAAGCGAAGCAAAACTATGGTGTTTGAAAGAAAAAAAAAACATCATTTTATTATAGGAATTATTCAAACATTTTCTTAAAAAAAAAAGATTATTATTTTAAGTTATTATAATCTTTTCTTCCATAAGGATAAAAGGTAATGTTCATTGTATACTAGTTGTTGGCAAAAAAATTGTCTACTAGATATCTGGGATTTTAGATTTTGGTTTCCTCTATTGTAAACAAGACTCACTTATATACCTAAAAATATTAAATAAACGATTGTAAATTATACAATAAATCTAAAAAAATGAAAATTCTTGTATGAGGAAAGTTTCTATGAATCTTTTGCTATTGACCATTCTTTTTTTTCCCCTCGGTTTATTAAGCAGAATGGAGGACATGCAAAAGTTCTTAAATGAGATTTTAAATATAAATAGGAAAAAAAATTGTATCTTAATTGAGAGTTTAAATATAACTCCAAGAATCAAACGAAATATGATACATCTTTTTAATTCTACAGATTTTGACGGTTTATGACCAAAAACGAAATATGATACATCTTTTTAATTCCTTCAGAAGTTTATAACAGAATTTTAAGTTAACGGTTACAAAATCTATCATCAATCTATTAGCAATTCGTTAAAAATCTATCAGAAATGGTCAATTAACTTCATCAGATTCGTCAAAAATTTATCAGACAAATATAATATTCTAGTAGTTGCATTTATTAGTATGATTGGTTTACAATTGCATTTCAATTGATCTTTTTGGTTTAGTGTCTGTTAGACCGGTTCTGATTGCAACCATTAAAAAGACAATCACTTGTATTTTTCTCATTAAGGATGAATGAATTCAGTCTGTTATTTTCTCAGATTGTTTTTCTCAACTTAGAATCTTCTCAATTCATGATTCATTATCGCATAGCGTTCTTTTAGAAAGACAACTAAAAAGAGATACATCGAGTTAGTTCGATTATAAGTTACTGGCAACAAGATGAAATGATTAGTGAAACATGTAAAAAGACTTATTTTTTCTCTCTACTTGCGTATGGTTAAAATTTTATGTTGTTGTCTGATTTTTGCTCGGGAGAAACGACTGTAGACTCCCTCAGCTCCGGTACCGTGTTCCGAATTGTTGTTTTTGGGTAGTATAGCTGTTGTAAAGAGGAGTTTGTTTGGTCTTGTATCTCGGCTCTAGGAATAGGTTTCTCAGAGTTCACTGGAGGTCTCGCAGCTGGAGTCAAGCTCGGGATGAAGATCTTTAGTTTGCGTCATGTCAGAGGTCAAGATCATGTGAAGTTTATGTTGTTTTGCCGATCGGATGAATGCCTGTATTACTCTTATTTGAAGATGAGAAACCAATTGTACTCCTACATAATCTATTATACTCCTCTTACTCTCCTCAATATATCGATCCCATTTTTTACCTTCTGGACCCACTTTTTTTAAAAAATTAACTCAATAAAAATAGTAAATTTGTTGGTTTGAATTAAATGAAACTTACCAACCAATGTACCAATCCGTACCAATCGAAATTAATATCAAACCATTCAACCATCGGACCATCCCATCCATCGTCTTCGTTGCGACAATATCATTGCCGGCGAATCCAATCCTATTTCGTGAAGCCTTCGTTGGACATTGTCGTGGGTTCATTCACTTCCATTCCGAGAATCCTCCATAGCCGGCGTACTTGTTTCCGTCACCGGC
This sequence comes from Lepidium aucheri, assembly GCA_900406435.1. NCBI lineage: Eukaryota > Viridiplantae > Streptophyta > Magnoliopsida > Brassicales > Brassicaceae > Lepidium > Lepidium aucheri. The sequence goes on from OVBA01008746.1 coordinate 11,817, forward strand.
ATTGTTTCACGCCGGTGAGATCCAATCCCTAACGTTAACGTGACGTG
>OVBA01008747.1:0-11862 GCA_900406435.1 Lepidium aucheri
ATTTATATTGTAAATAAAACATACCTTGTTGGACCGAATGAAAGGCCAATCTTTGTTGGTTGCTTGCAGCTCAATTCTTGACGGCTCTTGGTCCTCTTGCTCAGCTTCCTGAATGTCTTGAAGGTCTTGAATGTCTTTGTCTTGATCTTGGTCTGAGTCCCTTGTCTTCTTCTTCGCACTTCTTGAAAATACTTCAATGTGNCTTCAATGTGGCTCTTATTGATTTTGGTGCGGTTTGGTATAGAAGCTTCCTCTTCTTTGCTTAGTACTTCAGCCACAGTTTCTCCAAGTTGTTCCCTTAGCTTGCGTGCTCTAGCTCTAGTCATAGGTCTGTTTGATTCCATTGGCTTGATGCCCTCATCACCCTCTCCTCACTGTGGAGTACGATATACTCAAGCCTAATTTTGTCTTAATAAGATCCATGATAAAGCTAGGAGCTGGAGTGTTCAAATGTCCACGAAAATCCTCTTGTAAAAAGCTGCAACTATTTTTCGTGTGTCTTGCCTCTTCCCGTGACTGCCCTTACTCTTACTAGCACGAGAACATGTATGCATCTTTGTGTACTTTCTAACTGAGAATATATTAGTATTTATATTGCTTTGAAGCTCATAAACTCCATTTAAAGTCTTCTTTCTTACATTCCAACACCAGTCATGATGGTTCTGATTTTTTAATAGCAAAACAAAAGCTGTTGACGAATGATCCTCTATCCACCATTTTTTGCAATGTCTTCTTATTTGGAAATTTTTAACGCAAACTCAAACCCAAACCGTCTTCCCAGTCTTCTATGAACTGACTACTTTATATAGTATGTGGAAGCTCAACATATGCATCACCTAACCTTTCTAGTTCTACATACATAGTAATAGCATTGGCTACTTTTTCAACATCATCAACAGCATTGCCTGCGACTGCTTCATCAATACATTAATCAAACTCATCAAATTTCTTACCAACAAAACTTCTCACCACTCTCGACAGTTGTCCTGATATTATCTCAGGCTCTTCCGACTTCTTAGTAGCCTCCACAAACAATATACATCTGCCTTTACGTTCATCAGTATACGATAGATAAGCACGCATATTTTCATCATCACAATCACTCATTTCTTCCTCACCTCCAACCATAGGTGCGAAGAAATTCAATTTCGGACCAACCTTAGTTTCATCTAAATCAAGCCTCTTGTATAAAAAATGTTCCAACACCGAGAAAGTGATATCCACTACTACATGCTTCATCACTAGAAAAATAGAGGGAGTGCGAAATTTGCATTTGATCAATTATAACCAATTATACTATTGTGATATTACCTCAAATTCCTGAAATTTGATGACGGATTCTAATCCAAAATGCCCTATGATTCAACCTTTGAATTGAAAATTGTATCAATTATAATTTCTAATCAACCTAGATTCAATAATCAATTTATAAATAAAAATCCATTTCTCGTATAAAACCTTCTCGGGAGACGTAGAAGAGATATTGCATAGCAGGAAGGTGATGCAGTCTAGGATATTCAACGTGATTGATGAGGGTTTGATGAGTGGAAATGTGTGGTTGGTAGTCGATGGATAGATGCATCTAAAGACAAATTGAATCATCCCTTAGAATTCTAAAACGGAGAAGAACTCAAAGTCCACTCTCGTTAGGCTTGCAATTGTGGGAACAAAGGCTCAACGATGACTAGGTATCATGATTCTCTCACGTGACATAAGGCATCTAGGGTTTAATTTTTTATTCAACTCCAATTTTATTAATGGGCAAAACACCAATTATATAGGGAATCGGTTAGGAAATCTTAATTACAATTTAGGTCATACTAATGGGTCAAATTAATCAAATAAAACAAAACATCGGGTTTTCCTTCTCTTACTGGCCAATCAAAACTGAAACTTAGAAAGAATAAGTGGGTCTTCAATTTTGTGTCCTAAAAACAAGGAACCCTAATGATCCCCCATAATCCAAATAGAAAAAAAAGCCCATCATAGTAGAACCATGCATGTTTGGGTAATCAACCCTGACCCCGAATCCAAAACGGTGCAAGGACTGGGTTACTTCTTCTTCTCACACACACCGCTGGCATCTTCTGGTCAGCACTCTTCTCGCTTATGCTCACATTTTGGTCCCAACATATCAACCGTTTTTTTTTTGGCCTTTTCCTCTTCAGTTCCTTGCTTTGCAGTTACTCTTAGTGGGTCCAGAAACCCATTCAAATTCTCATTCTTGTGTAGCTTCTTTAAGCTATTCTTCTCTGCATTTCTTTCTAGTACTAGCAGCCTACTTGGGTTTTTACTTCATTCTTCTGGTGCTCAGCAACCAACGGTACAACCCATGTCCTAGCATCACCTGTTCGGATAAAGAGTACCTTCTAAGCATCTCGGACATGATCATGGAGACAATCTCTCAAGTGCTTTAAATCGGTAATGACATCATGTTCTACATGTTGTACGCCTTGAAATTGGACTTGTCAAGGGCCCATGGTAATGGGCTTACACTAGGTAGATATGAGATTTATCCCTAAGTGAGCGTATTCCCAAAGAAAGTCCAGCAACACGTCGTAGTTATTCATCAAAGCGGTGTTGCAGCCGACGTAGTTGGCATACACGTCAAGGTTGTGAGGCTTCAAGAACAAGTCCACACGTCTTGCTAGCTTAGCAAGGACCGCTCGTGACTAATAGAGCCAAGAACTCTTTCACCTATGTGTTTGTCTCTAATGCAACCCAAATCTTCTTAACCACAACACGCCAGCACGTGTTGTACAAGGCCTCTAGAGCTCAAGCACGGTTTGGTGGTCAATAGGTTGCCACGATTAGGGTTAAGGGAAGACAGAGACCTTTCGGGGATATACACATCACACGTAGGGACCTAAGGACGTGATGGAGTTTCATTGACAATAGCATTAGGCAACCTTCTAACAACCTTTTCTCAGTCTATCACCCAAGTTGAACCCTTGTGCGTACCTTTGCTCTTATAAACACGTTTTTTTCCTACAAGTTCAGCCATGTAGGAATCATGCACAACAAGTGGGAGAGGACCACACAATCTCCTTGTTCCTCCGTCAAACAGAAACTCTTCTCGGTTTAAACACTTAAAGACTGATCCTTTGATAACTCAAGTGTCACCCGTATCAAGTCCAATGGCTTATGGCGCAGGGTATATTCCTCTTAACAGCATAGAGGAGTTTGAGAGTTGAGACACTCTCTCAGTAAGTAGGAGCTCATTGATAATGGGATCAATAATAGCAGAGCTCTGAGTAAGGCTCACAGAGTCAACGCAAATGGCAGGGAATCCTTAGGTCAAGGCCTCACGAGTTTTCGCTGAGTTAGATCCCGATCATTTTCTCTTCACATCATGGAGGGTCAAAGTGGCTCTCAGCAAAGCATTCAGAGTGAAATGCTCGATGCTTGAGTCAAAGATGAGTCTGATGGTGTCTAGCATGGAGTCAAGGATCGGACTAGGATGGTTTGGCCCAGATCTGTCCCATGGAGAGTAGATCTCGTTCAGGAGTACATAGACATAAGAATCAGTAGTACAACTTGTTGGGTGAGGTGAACATCCATGATTTGATCCGTCCCGAGCACACAACATAGCAATCTTGGTGACTTCAAGCAGGTTATAGCAAGGCACAACAGCGTATGGCAGGTGAAAGTATCAGGGTGTTGCCTTTGATTTCTCAATAGTAGTGGGCGACCAGGATTTGATCAAGTAGTAGGAGTTGATCAACACGGCTCTGATACCACTTTAATGCAGTGTGTGGCGGTCAAATTGCAGATGAAAGAGAGAAGGATGCGGATGTAATTGAAGGTGAATTTGAGGAAAGGGTGGATGTGATTGATGAGGGTCTAATGAGTGGAAATGTGTGGTTGGTTATCAATGGATAGATGAATCTAAAGACGAATTGAATCAGCCCTTAAAATCCTATCAACAAAAATAACTCACAGTTTACTCTCTCTAGGCTTCCAACTGTACGAGCAGAGGCTCAACGACAGCTGGGTATCGTGATTGTCTTACGTGGCACAAAGAACCTAGGCTTTTATTTTCTTTCAACTATGATTTTATTAATGGGCAAAACAACACTAATATAAAAAATCTGTTAAGAAACCCTAATTACAAGTTTGACCATACAAATGGGCCAAGTTAATCAAATAAAAAAGAAAACCTTTTAAGAATTGGATTTTTATTCTTTTAATGAGCCAATCGAAATTGACACCTAGATTTTTATTCAACTTTTGGACCTATAAACAAAAAACTCTAATGGATCCCAAATCTAAAAAGACTTTAAAAAAAGGCTCATCAGAGTAGACATCTGTATGTTTGGTTAATTAACCATGGTGCCATGCTACATCAAGAAATAGAGCTTGTATGATTTATCAAAGTTTGGGATTTAATCAATCAGTTTGTATTGATGTTGTGGGGCATAGTGGTGGTTTGCGGCTACTTTGGCGGTCATCACTTGGAGTAGTTGATGTTGTTGAGGGAACAAATAAATTTATTTATGCTTGAGTGGCTACGTGTTTTGTGATATTCATGTTATTATAGTTTATACAGCACCCTCGGCTGCTTGACGTGTGGGTTTATGGAATATTTTAAATCGTGTAATTTCCTCTATCACATAGCCATTACTTATACGAGGACACTTTAACACAATTTTAATAACAAATTAGAGAACTAGTGGGTATGGTTCTCTATTTTTGGATTCTCTTCTTTTTTCTAAAAATATTCACAACAATGCATTAATTGGCATGGGTTATTGTGGGAGTCCATTTATTCGGCGTGTCGTTCGGCAAGTAACTTTGTGGCAAAAGGACTTAATAGAGTTTTATGTTGTCCCGAGTTGTGTCTAAAATGGCGTGAAATGCGACTGACTCACATCCCCTTCTTGTCTTCGGATCACTTTCCCTTATATCTGCAACTTTGCTCGGAATTTTCTACTAATCACAATCGGAGATCCTTACAGTTTGAAGCAGCATGACTTAAACATGAAGGTTTTCAAGAGTTTCTTCGATCTTCTTAGAGAAATTTTATAAGTACCCCAGATGTTCTTAATAACTTAAAGGATACGCTAAAGCAGTATAATCGTGAGGTGTTTGGTAGTTTTATGGTTTCAAAAATTACGTGAGAAATGGGTGACCTTAGGTGATATAAACACTAAATTCTTTCACACGTTTACTATAATTCGAAAGAGGTGAAATCGTATAGAGACATTGAGAATTTAGATGGGTTTATGGATTGATGATCCTTCTGTATTGGAACAATTGGTGCTGAAATTATATAGCAACTTGTACTATTTGGTTAATGTCGATAATGTAGTGCGTAAGTTACCAAGCTCTGGTTTTACGACTCTCACTCGAGATAATGTTTTGCAGCTTAATAAATCCTTTACGTCAATAGATATTTGAGCAGCCATTTGAAGTATGGAGAAATTTAAAGCATCTGGCCATGATGGTTTTCAACCGGTTTTTTATCAAGATTATTGAGACATGGTCGAAAATTCAGTAATTGATTTTACTTCAACGTTTTTTGAGACTAGCGTTTTCCCTGATGGGACCAATGATGTGTTTTTGGTGTTGATTAGAAAATTTCTAAAACCCAAGACCATAAAGCAGTTCTGACCTATTAGTCTTTGTAATATTTTGTTCAAGACAACTACAAAGACTATGGTTACTCGTTTAAAAAATGTTTGTGCCAAAGTTGATTGGCTCGGCTCAAGCTAGTTTCATTCCAAAAAAGTTAAGTGTAGAAAATATTGTGGTGGTTTATGAAGCAATACGTTCCATGAGATGTAACACGGTCGAAATGCATGGATGCTATTAAAGTTAGATCTAGAGAAAGCTTATAATTGGATTTGTTGGGACTTCTTAGAAGATACTTTACTCTCAGCAAATTTCCCACACCAATAGGTCCATTGGATCATGAGTTGTGTGGTTGGTCCTTCTATGCGTTTAATCTAAAATGGGGAGAAAACAAATGCATTTAAGTCGTCATGTGGTCTTCGGTGGGGTAACCCCTCTCTCCATACATATTCACGTTATGTTTCGAACATTTATGCCATCTAATTGAGATTTTGATAATGGATAAGAAGTAAAAACCTCCGCTATCTCACATTTGCTTTGGTGATGGCTTGATTTTGTTTGTTGAGGCATTGGTTCAACAAATCCAAGTTATTGAAGGTGTATTAGAGAACTCAGGCCAAAAAGTAAGTCTTGAGAAATCAAAAATCTTCTTCTCCTTGAATGTTCATCATGATCTTGCCAATTCGAGAAGCATGGAGAGTGGAATTCAGGTGACACATGAATTAGGTGAATATTTTGGTATGCCTATTCTTCAGAAATCAATCAACAAGATACCCTTAATGAAATCCTTAATAAGGCTTTGATGAGACTGGCAGGCTAGAAAAGTAATTGCTTGAGCTTTACGAGTTGTCTTACGCTTACAAAGGTTGATCTAGCTATTAGATTGTGCAAGTCTAGGTCTTTCAGGATTGTGCAAATTCTAGAATCTGTGATAATTATCACCATACAAATATAGGGTCACCAGAAGTTATTAGTTGTCACAAAGTATTAAGAGAAGAAGTTCTCGTGATGGGCAAAAATAGGGTCACTTCCGGGAATGTGCAAGAATAGGATCACTTGCTCCTTATGACCGTTTAAGCATCTTCTAAACTATCCCGAGCATGATTTTTCTACCCCCGAAGGGAAAGGTCCTTCCCTTTTGGGCGAAAAAAGCCTTTCTTCTCACATGAAAGAAGAGAATAAATCATTTCTTCTCTACTTTTCCCCTAGCAACTTTTTTTTTGTTCTATTACTAATTTAATTGGATCCTAAAAAGATTGGATCAAACGAAAATACTATTATGGAGTTTTATCTTATAAAGAACCGTCATTGTTCTCCTTTAAAAAGAAGTCAGATGGTCAATATAGATTAAAAGGAGCCAACTCACTCAAAAATGGGACGGCAGTGGTCAGCTGAAAGTTTCTTTGTCCTCATCAATGAATTTATGAGTTTATTCGCATTGGTATTAGAGTATCAACATTCAAACATCCACATCCAAATACAATATGACAGTTGGAGGCTTGTTGGATCATAACAAGACATGTCTCTTTTACCTTTTTGGAGGAGCCTTTCATTTTTGTCTTCTTGTGTAGAAACCCTAGCTAACAGTGTGTATATATAGGACTTGTTGTATTCAGCCACAAACCAAGAATAAATAAACTCAATCTCTTCATAATCTCTCATATCATCTCCAAGTCTCTGTTTTGTCAAAGAAAGATTTTTGTTCTAGGTGTTCTTGACAATTTCAAACTGATTATAAATCTATTTTTAGAAAAATGTTGTATTTTGGATTTTTCACTTTAAAATCGATTTTATTTTTGGTTATTTAAAGATTTCAAAGTTGAATTTTCTGTGTTTAAGTCCCAAACTATTCGAATTTGAATCTCAAATTGGTTGCTTTTATCCAATGGATAAAAGGGTGTTTCGGTTTTCAAAATATTTTTGTCTTTCTTGTTGAATCTTTTGTGAGTTTAATATTCCTTTCAAGGCTTGTTTTCGGCACTTTCTTGATTCCAAAATGTATAAGTGAAAACCTTGGGTTGGCTTTCCTTATTGTGAAGAGTATAGCCATAAAATTCATTGTATTTTGATTTATTTTTGCGGTTTATATCAAAGCTTTAAAATCATAAACCGTGGTTGAATACACTTGATTCTTGTGAACTTGAGTGTCTAAAGTCATGATGAATCCATCTCTTTCATATAGTAAAATTTTGGACCTTGTGTTGTTCCTTGAAGTGTTCTTGGTTCCAATTTCTCAAAATTGTGTTCTTGGTGTGTTGAATCTTGTTGCTTCTAATCCGTTTGTGAGTTTTTGGTGTCTAACATCTTTGTTTTAGCTATGTGAGCTCATGAGGAAGTAAATCCAGCCATGATGGATGGGAAGGCCAACCAAAACTGCAAGTTGTATTGTCTTGTTTGGTGCATTGCTTGCTTGTGAAGCTAGAACGAATGGCTTTAGCTTTAAGGACCCAGATTTGTACTGTGGTGAGAGTCTGATGGAAGGTGTTGAATCAGCTCACAAGCAAAGGAGTGTGTCCTCATATGTGTGGCGAAAAGAAGTGCTCTTGTTCTTGCAAAATCAGAGCAACATATGGAGCAAATAAAGGCTATCTCTAAAACCTCCTCTTTATAATTTTATACTTTCATTCCCTTCAATCTCTTGTGCTTGTCTTCTCTTGCGTAATTACTCTTATTCAATAGTGGGCTTTATTCATGTCTTGGAGCCCTCAATGTCAAATGCTTAAAATCTCTTATATCTTGTGTAAAGGTGTAATTCAAAGCTTTGCTTGAGTATTCCCAAGATATGATGGATGGAAATAAGCAAGGTATTGGGTATTGATATAGTGTCAAGGAGGACAAGTTTGGTGATGTTATAGGGACCAAGTCATTGCTCTTGGTTACGGATGATCCTGATGTTATTGATTCAAATCCTATGTAACCGTGTGGAGGAGGAAGAAGAGTAAATCAAAGGATGTTCCATAGTGGGTGAATTGATGGAATAGCTTCTCAAGTGTGTTGATGAAGCGGATCCTTTGTGTGCAGTTCCAATGAACTCAAGTCAATCTTCATGAAGAGTCTCTACCAAAAGCTTGTGCCACAAGTTTGGTAGCCAAGGTATGAGATCTCAAACAATCAATATCTTTTGGTATTAATGTATGGTTTCCTCTTGTTTCCTAGCTAGGAATAGGTGCTAAATGAAGTCAAAGTAGTTAAGGAATGTGAATCTTGAAGTTGTGCCAAAATCCATGAAATCAAGGCTTACAGAGCAATTGGTTTCACTTCAAATCTCTTGGTGATCTCCACTAAAGCTTGTAGAGACAAGTTATGGAGAGAGGTGGTTCACACTAAGGCTTGTGAAAGAAGCCTAAGGTGTGAAGGAAATGGTGAGGTGCACACTAAGGCTTATGAAAGGAGTGTAAGGAAATGATGAATGTGTGTGTGGCATGTGCGAGAAGAGCTGAAAAGAAGAAGTGCCTTCAATGCATTACGCCACAATTAAAGGAGCCAAATGCGTATTATTCTTGATGGACCAAACCCTAGAGGTTGAGGAATGGTTCAGACTTAGACTTATGTAACGTCAAGAACATAAAGAGGAGTGCGTGTGGAGGATAAGAGCTGAAGAACTGATCGGATCTGTATCGCTTTATTCACACTCTCCCAAGATGCTCAAAGCACTAAGGGCTGAAGAATCAAAGGCTGGGTAGAATGAAAATGCAAGGATAGACTCCAAAGAGGATGTCTCATTTATGCGGCTTTCAAAAGAGAAGTTGATCATGATGTGGACTTCTCAATGGCATGCCTTGTGATCCTTGATAATGGAAAGAACCCTCCTTAATCATTCTTGTGAACTATCAAGCCTGGAAGATGATAAGGAAGGCTTTCTCTATTGGCAAAGTGTGGAATGTTTGGCTGTTGTCCATATATCATAAAGCCAAGTGAAAGACAACATGCTCAAAGGTAAAATTTCCATATGATTTGATGTTACTGATGATTGTGTGTGTTCTCTTTGTGTTTAAGTTTTTGACATAAAATTTTGAAGACTATCAAAGGAGTAGATAAGAGATAAGGATGATAGAACACAAAAGAGTTTGTGTACCATCTCCTTAGTCCTTATTATATGTTCCTAAAGATATGATGGAGATAACATGGCAGCAGATTGACACGATGGTGTAAATCTCTTGATGATGGATCAAATGGCGCCTCTAAAGGCTTGTTGATTCATTCCCCGACATGTTGGTCGAGTGATGCTTGTAAAAGCTCAACACTTGACATGGTGATCGAGCTCTACACCCAAGCTCAGTTCACATGTCTCAAGCGTATGAATCTTACTCTTTAAATTTGATTTATCAAGTAATGTTGTGTGCTTCTTGTGAGTGTTAGCTAGGATAAAGTGATTAATGACAACCTAAGGAGCTGAAGGTAAGGGAATGTCAAAGGTGGATTGGTTGAAGGTGATTCTCTAAGGAGTGGTAATCGAGAGGGGGAGCCTCTCAAAGTCTTTGTAGCTTCCAAGCTTGGCGTTAGGGGTTCCTTGTTGTCCAAGCTTGAGGGGGAGTATTGGTGCTGAGTGAAGCCAAGGCCGAAGAAAGACCGAAAGACTTCATGGTACAATGCAATATTTGAATTTAAGGTGGACCAAGCTCAAGTGTGTGAGTTTATGACAGCCTCTTGGACTTGATGTGTCCAAGCTGCTTAGTTGGTTTTATCCCAATGGGTTTTCCACTAAGGTTTTTAATGAGGTGGGGAGTTACAACTTTCAAGCTTGTCCTTAATGTTTACATTATGGATTCAAGCTTGAGGGGGAGTGTTAGATTCTACGAATCCATGGTCTTTCAGGATTGTGCAAATTCAGAGTACCGTGATAATTTTTACCGTGCAAATATAGGGTCAGCGAAAGTTATAAGTTGTCACAAAGTATTAAGAGAAGAAGTTCCGGTGATGTGCAAAAATCGGGTCACTTCCGAGAATGTGCAAGAATAGGGTCATTTTCTCCTTATGACCGTTGATGGATCTTCTAAAAGCCATCAACATTCAAACACAATATGACCGTTGGAGGCTTGTTGGACCACAACAAAACATGTCTCTTTCACCTTTTTGGAGGAGTCTTTCATCTTTGTCTTCTTGTACATTGTTTTCTTATCTAGAAACCCTATCTAGCATTGTGTATATATAGGACTTGTTGTATTCAGCCACAAACCAAGAAAAAATAAACTCAATCTCTTCATAATCTCTCTCACTCTCGGCCTTATGGCCATCTACTCTCCTTATTCTCGTTGGTTACCGAAAATATCCAAATTTCTCTAAATCTCCAAAATCTCTTTATTCTTCCAAACAAATTTCTCATTCTCTTATTCTTAATCTTTATTTCACAAAATCTAACACTTGTATCTCTTCCAGTGCATGTAATGAGTGTTATCCGTTAGCCACAGTCGACACTTAGGAAGATTGATAAAACGCCTCATGCATTCCTATGGGATAGTGGCGTAGAGAACAAAAAACAACATTTGATCTCTTGGCATAAGGTATGTACTCCTCGTCCAGCTGGTGGTTTAGGAGTGTAGAAAGAAGAGATGAATATATCCCTGATAGCCAAGTTAAGGTGGAGACTTCTACAGGGTCATGTTGGTATGTGGTCGCATGTAGTGACATCGAAGTATAAACCAAGACATATTCGTTCTCTAGAGTGGACAAGGGGAAAAGGGAATATATCAACTACAAGTATTCTGAAAGGCTTACATGAGGTGATTTTACCAAATCTGAGATGGGTACCTGATTGCTCGCTTTTGCACACAACCAAATAAATACAAAAAATATGAATAACTAGTTATTGGTTGCGCTTGAGGTTCAATTCACAAGGAGTCTAGAGCTAACATGGTATGATTGATGAGTGTGATTTTTAATGGTTTTAGAGCACCATTTTAGGTTGTTTTTGTGTCCATCTAGCTAGTTTCACTTGCATTTAGGTCCATTTAGGTTAGTTTTGTACTTTTTGCATTTGCATTTAGAGTTTTGGGATTTTCTTAGGAAATGGAGCAAAAAGGAGCATTAAATGGAGCTAGAGCATTGGAACAAGTTGCTCGGGAAAGGAATCTGCCAATCACTCGGACCATTGCCTCGCGGCTTGCTGGCGAGGACCACTCAATCCGCTTACAGAAAGGAAGCCTTGGTCACACACCTCGACCTATACATCACGAGAGGGAAGCTCAACCTAAACGAGCTTGACAGGCGAGGAGAAGATTTCTGGTTAACAACTTAAAGTTGGTTTAGGCTAACTATTCTATAAATACCCTTTGTTAGCCATTTTTATCA
>OVBA01008748.1:0-11861 GCA_900406435.1 Lepidium aucheri
TAGATAATAATAATTAATTAATTAGCTATAGAATCTTATCAGAATATAATTTGTGACAAATATTACAAATATTATATGATAATATTTCTTAATAATTATACAACCTAGTTCAAAACAGACAATATAACACAATATTTAAGTTAATGCTACGCATTTATTATATAAGATATTTTGTGATTTACATCAAAGATTGAGAAATGGTTAAATTTGAAGTTTTTATAACAATGGTTACAATATGTGAGTAGCATAAAAACTAGGGGCTATAAAAAATATAAAGCGGACCCCACGCGCACGCCGTGCTTTAAAAGCCATTGACTATGTAGATTCTGTAGCCAACGTGTCATATAGTTATAGGTTGTTGTCGTTTGCTTATATCACAGGATGTCACTCTATCTTTCCTGGACTTAGTTTAATTTTCCTTCTTCTGCTACATGGAGTCGAAAAAATTAAAGGCTTTGAGATTTCTTTCCTTATCGATTTCTCTCCGCGAATTGTTCGTTGTTTTCTTCATCTTGTTATTGTCTCTCTTCTTCTGGAGTCTATCTGGGTTTCGTTTCGGATGTTTCGAGGTTCCTCATTCCTTATTTCCTTCGAAAGTCTCTTTTTTTTTGTTTGTTTGCTTTGTATTTTGGCTTTTAACCTTAAAATGCCCTAACTCTCAGGTGCTAGTTGCGGTTTCTGGGATTAGGAGCTGGAAGCCCTTTCATGTTAATAGCACTTCTTGAAATATCCACCGTTTTGTTCGGGTAAAGTTTTTATTTGTTACTCTTTTGAAGATCTTCGTTTCTTTTTGTGTGTATCCTGGTTTGTGGCGTTTTTCTATTGTTTTTTTTTTTAAGGGACTCAAAATGGTATTCAGGAGAAGACTTTTGGGTATGGTTTCGTTAAATTTTCAATAAGAGTGTTGTTCTTGATGTAGTCTTATAGATCTGAGTTACATTGTGTTTGCTGCCTGACTCCATAGTTATTCATCGTTGGAATATTGGTTTCAGGGTAATGACTTGTCCTAACTTTTTATTGATAAGAAGTAATTACATGTCTAGAGATCATCAAATGAATATATACATATATATATATATATGTATGTATTGCTCTTCTTCTCTAAACATCATTTTCGTATATTAAGAAAGTATTTCTCTTAGACTCTGGTATGTAAAATGTCTGTAAAGTACACTTTTTTATGTGTTAGTTTGGTGCTTCTTATAAATACTTCACCACATATATAGCCCGCAAGCTCTCTCTGGTTCATTTCTGTATGTTTTAGGTGCAATGAGGCTTTTTCTTGAATCTGGTGTATTAGGTTTTTTCATTCCTTGCGGATCCTGTATGACACCAAAATGCTTATTTATGTCAATGTTCAACAACTACGTGAAATTATAAACTGTTTGCTGTGAAGAGTATTGGAGTATTAGGGGGAACTGTTGGATCATATATTATCTCTCTTTTGCAGTTGGAAGCTCTGTGTGTTTCCTTCTCTGATTGAAACTTAGATAGAATGATTTTACCAAAGCAGTATCGCTGCACACACTCCCCGAGCTGCCATTGCGCTACAGGCCATCTAAGCGAAGACGTGTTGCTATTAGTGTTCCAACATTTGAATTGGAATCCGAAATTAGTTGCAACACTTTCCTGTGTGTGCAAATGGTTTGATGATTTTGCCAAACGGGTACTCTGGAAAGAGTTCTGCAAGACCCGAGCACCAAAAATGATGCTTGATTTGCAGTCTAGCGGTAGTCACTGCGTTGATGGTAACTGGCGAGCCCTTGGCAAGCTTCTCATCTTCTGCTCAGGAAGTACACAAGGTGGGCTTTTTAATAGCTCAGTTCAAATCCCAGGCCATTTTGTTTACAGAACCCGGTTCTCAAGAACACTAGGAAGAAGCCTGCTTCCGCCTCAGTGTAGAGCTGACGTTCTCTACGTATGTGATCCATGTGAGCATCTTGATCAAGGAGAAGAAGCTGACGTTGGTTTGTTCCGAGGGATCTTCAAGTCATTTCCAACATCCAAAGCCCGGAAAATGATAATTAACAAGGCAGTCCCTTTTCATCCATCTGAGGTTTGCCCCTATTGCAAAGCTAGACTATGGAGCATGCTACAAGCCAAGATAATACCTAAGAGTGCCTGCATTCGTTTGGATGCTTATGAAGACTGCATTGAGTACTTCGTTTGCCTAAACGGACATTTGCTTGGCATCTGCACTCTTGCGCCCTTGTCTGATTCGGAGGATGAAAAACCAAGTGAAGACAACAATCACACAGAGAAGAAACAAGGTCTTTGCTACACCTACTCTTACTGGTATATTAGAAGGCAATTTTTTCGTCTGATGACATTTGATATATTTTTTTCCGCAGACAATTGTCTTGCTAACGAAAACATATTGAAAAGGAGACATTCTTTGTTGGTTGGAAGTGAAAATGGATCTTCGCCTCGGAAACGACTGACCATCTCGAACCAATGTAACATTGGTATGTGAATCATCTGTAAATTTTTCAATTTGTTGACTCGATGCAGAGATTCTTCAATATTCATATTCAGTCAAATTATGATCAACAATTTCCATAATCCCTGGACGTTTGAGACATCAGTATAATGACTCTTCAGCTTATGATTTATATAGTCACATTGAGATAGATACTATTACTGACTTCTGTGACAAGTAACTTACTAGAAGTTCTGTACTAATAAAAAACCTGAAACTTTTTGGGCTTCAAACGAGTTCAGCTTTCATCTGCTTTGTTTTGAGAAAGCGTCTTCCTCTTGTTCAGCTTCTGCTGTTTCTGTCTCGATCTTTTTAAACGTGAGCTTTTGCTGAGGTAACTGGCCATTGGAAAATGCTGTGACCTCAGTATCGATCAAAATTCCATCTTCCTCCTTGAAATCTCCTCTCAAGATACCTTTAGCGAGCTCGTTCTCAATGTTTTGCTGTATCACACGCTTCACAGGTCTAGCTCCGTAGTTTGGATCATACCCGAGGCTTCCGAGAAGATCGACTGCTGCATCTGTAATGTTTATCTTCATTTTCCTGTCTGCAATTCGCTTCTGTACACGTGCCAGCTGTACAGAGAAAATGTTAATAACATAACTATGTGTTGCCATGGAGAAAACTTTTTAACTTTGATCAAATCCATAGCAAAGCACTAATTTTTCTCTATTTTATTAAGAAATAAGTATAATAATACGGTTAAATGGAAAAATAGATAGATCAGATGTCAAACTATTCACCAACGAGCAATTGAAAGCGAATTTTCCAATCTAACTTGATCATACTTTAATAATGTCAAAAAAAGATATCGTACCTGCAATCGGACAATGCTGTTGATCTGCTCGCGGTCAAGAGGTTGGAAAACAATATACTCATCAACTCTATTCATGAATTCAGGACGAAAGATCGATCTTGCAGCATTCATCACTCTTTCTTTAATCGTTTCATAAGCGAGCTCGTTTGCATCATCATCTGTGTTGTTCAGAATAAACTGCGAACCAACATTCGACGTCATAATGATAACGGTATTCGTGAAACTCACGGTACGTCCTTGAGAATCTGTCACTCGCCCATCGTCCAAGATTTGAAGAAACACATTGAAGACATCTCCATGAGCCTTCTCAATTTCATCAAAGAGGATAACCGAGTAAGGCCTTCTTCTAACAGTTTCTGTTAACTGTCCTCCCTCTTCGTAACCAACGTATCCAGGTGGAGCTCCAATGAGTCTAGACACCGCATGTTTTTCCATGTATTCACTCATGTCAATTCTCACTAAAGCTTCTTCTGTGTTGAACAAATAAGATGCTAGTGCTTTGGCTAGCTCAGTCTTACCAACACCGGTTGGTCCCATAAACATGAAACTAGCTATTGGACGGCCTGGGTCCGCAAGACCAGCTCTTGATCTTTGGATCGCTTCAGCTACAGCGGTCACTGCTGGGTTTTGACCAACTACCCGTTTATGCAATTCTTCTTCCAAATGTAAAAGTTTATCTCTTTCAGATTGTTGAAGCTTAGATACCGGGATTCCAGTCCATTTACTTACAATCTCGGCGATATCACTACCTAAAACCTCTTCTCTAAACATAGATTTCCCAGAGCTCAAGTATTCGTTCAGCTCTTTCTCTGCTTCGTTTAGTTGTCGCTGCAATGAGTTTAAGCTTCCATATTTGAGCTCTGCTGCACGGTTAAGATCATATTCACGTTCTGCTTGCTGGATTTCGAGGTTTACTCGATCAATCTCTTCTTTAATCGACTGAAGACGGGACATAACAGACCTTTCATGCTCCCACTGTTCAGTTAACTCAGCTTGCTTCTCCTTTAGTAACTCTAACTCTGTTTCAATTCGATTCAGTCTCTCTCTAGAAGCTTTGTCTGTATCATTTGTGAGTGAAAGCCTCTCCATCTCAAGCTTTATCACCGCACGGTCAAGCTCGTCAAGAGCTGTCGGTTTCGAAGTGATTTCCATTTTCAATTTGGCCGCCGCTTCATCAACCAAGTCAATTGCTAGAAAACCAAACCAATTCAGTTAGTAAACCGGTCAAGTGAAGATCATACAATATAATATAATGGTTATAACAAGGTATTTACCTTTGTCAGGTAAAAACCGGCCACTGATGTAACGGTCCGAGAGGATAGCAGCTTCAACTAGAGCACTATCCGAAATGCGAACTCCGTGATGCAGTTCATACCTTTCCCGCAGACCACGGAGAATTGAAATCGTGTCTTCAACTGTAGGTTGATCAACATAAACCTGCTGAAACCGACGTTCCAAAGCTGGATCTTTCTCTATGTATTTCCTATATTCATCAAGCGTTGTTGCACCAATACAACGTAACTCGCCTCTACCGAGCATTGGTTTCAGCAGATTACCAGCATCCATTGCCCCATTAGTCGCACCTGAAGGCAAAAAAAACAAACTATTATAATAAATCATTGCAAGGAAAACTGTAAACACTGCTACCATACAATAAAAGGATGTGCCATACCTGCACCAACAACTGTGTGGATCTCATCGATGAACAAAATGATTTGGCCTTCCGAGTCTGTGACTTCCTTAAGTACAGCCTTTAGTCTATCTTCGAATTCTCCTCGATACTTCGCTCCAGCAATGAGTGCACCCATATCGAGAGATATCAACTGAAAAGAAACCACAACTGAATCAGTAGTAGACAAAAATATATGAAAAAAAAACAGTTAGATAGATAGTTGAATACCTTTCTGTTCATCAAAGCTTGAGGTACATCTCCTTGCACAATCCGCTGAGCAAGTCTGTTCCAAAAGTGGAGATACAAATTCTTAGCAGTAGATAATTACAAATCTAGCTTCTAAAGTGGAGAGTTATGATGAAAATTTACCCTTCTGAGATGGCGGTTTTACCAACACCTGGTTCACCTATCAACACAGGGTTGTTCTTCGTTCTCCTCGAGAGAATCTGAATACATCTACGGATCTCGTCATCTCTCCCAATAACAGGATCGAGTTTTCCTTCTCTGGCCATTGCGGTCAAATCTTTTCCATACTTCTCCAATACCTCATACTTACCTTCCGGATCTGTCAAAACATGATCATCAACTCTCTCATCCACTAAACATGCAATCGAAATGTTGACTATCAAGCTCAAATGTGGTTACCAACCTTGGTCAATGACTGATTGTTTCCCTCTGATGGACTCAATTGCCGTTTTCAAGCTCTTCTCTGATATCTGAAAATCTTTAAACAACTGTTTCCCAAACCGCTTATCATTAGCAAAACCAAGAACCAAATGCTCCACTGAGACATATGAGTCTCCTAAGTCTTTCTTATACTGTCTTGCTCTCTGAAATAGAGCTTCCAAATCACGTCCCAACATCGAACCAGCAGCTTCCCCATACACCTGAAAATCACTAACTGAAATCCTCATTAGCATCTAAACAAAAGAACCACAAATTTAAAATGCTAAAAAGGACATTCATTACCTTTGGTTGGCGTTGAATGAACTTTTCTGTTTCTTCTAGAACCTTTGTGTTATCCACACCGATTTTAGAGAAAATCCTTCGCGCTAAACCATTCTTCTGCTCCAAGAGAGCTTTCATCAGATGCTCCGTCTCCACAATCTGTTGCTTATTTTCCTTCGCCACATCTGGCGACAAAACTATCGATTGCCACGCCATCTCAGTGAATTCTTGTTGCGTAAGCTATTCAAACATGGAACCCAATTCGCGATTCAGTACAGGGAGAGTACCTTTCGACTTCGAGTGTCATTTCAAGATTAGCACAGTACAAAAAATCAACCAAAGTTTCAAAATTTACCCTTCCATTAGAAGAAGTTTCACATCGGACAACGAACGGCCGATGTTCAAGCCGCCGCGTGAGCCTCGCACTGTGCTTTGATTTCAGAGATTTGAAAGAATTAGGCTTCGCCGGAAAAG
The DNA here is from genome assembly GCA_900406435.1 of Lepidium aucheri. Classification (NCBI taxonomy): domain Eukaryota; kingdom Viridiplantae; phylum Streptophyta; class Magnoliopsida; order Brassicales; family Brassicaceae; genus Lepidium; species Lepidium aucheri. The sequence goes on from OVBA01008748.1 coordinate 6,391, forward strand.
CCACAGAAGGTTGAAGATGAGAAAACGAGGAAACCATTCGAGTTTCATTTCCTACGCCGACCAACGCCGCCGTAGCAGTCGTCGTTGCCGTCGCCATTTGCTCGAGGAATTTAAACAGCAAGCAGTTCACAGGAAAATAAACAATATAACAGAGAGTTTAGCACAAATTCGCCGAAACAGCGAGATGTTTACTTAAAAATTCGGCAAATGAAAATGCTTTTGCTTCTTTTTATTATCTTTAGTTCGCGTAATTTAGCGAGAACCATAAGAAGGTGAAGCACGAAGTAATAAAGATGGAAGAAGATGCTAAACGACGCCGGAGGCTTCGTGAACCCTCGGGATGAGGTACTACGCACTTTGGCCTCCTTATGACACGTGTCCCTTACGGAAAATATAAAATTTTGGGAAGTGGAAATTATGTAAGCCGTTTACCAAAAACGTCAATTTTTTTTTAACGGATATGATATATTGATGGCAATTATATACCAATAAAAACAGAACTTTCGTTTGGTGATTAAACCTTAACTTATACTTTGGATTAACTACAATCGAAGTTTATAAACATAGCAAAAGGTCAAGACTTAGATGTCTAGGGGTCAACTAAAAGTAGAAACGATAATACTAAATCATTGGTTATAACTCAAAAGATGCCTAATCCAAGTAGTAGTCTTCTTGATACTTAGTTAAAAGTGATCTTGGGATCTTTAGAACCTATCTCTGCGTCCATATCAGGATATCATTTCCTCTCGGTAGATCCATCGTCATGTCCTCTAGATTCTGTTCAGCATAGTTAATAGGTCTTACCACCAAGCTTAATCTACTCATCTCTTCCATGCTGTAATAGGCATAGTAGGGGATGAGCACATCATCATCTCTTCGACTCATATGAAACTGTCCCATTGCTGCCCAAAAGATGTCACCCATGTTGCAGGCTTCTAATTTTAGTTTGGCTTAGAAGAGAGGTAAGTGAGGAGGCTCCACCTCAATCCGGTTTTAATGTTGGAGAGCTGAAGTAAACATCATAATCGCGTATCACGCATGTTTTACTCAGAGCTGCTCGTAGAGTGTGATGTTCTCTGCCAATGCATGTTGAACAAATGTTTTCTTTATCCGCCTAAATCTTCTTATTTGTGTTCTCAATGATTTTGTTGTAGCAGAGAGAAGGTGAATCATTAGCGCAACTAGTAGAAGATGCCACTTGTTATTCTCTGAAGTGGAAAGAGTGGGGACAGTGGAACATAGGCAATCAGTAGTTTGAAGGGTAGGAGGGATTATGGGGAGGGTGGCGTGTTAAGGAGTAAAAATGGCTTTGGTAATCAAAATTTGTTGCACGCTAAAAGAGAGTGATCCTTGGGGGACCAAGATTGTTGGGCCTAATCATTCTGATTAAATTGGTCATTAATGACTAATCTTGGCCCATGAAAGCTACTTCCGTTAATTTGGTAGACTGAGTGTAGAAGTTTAGTTAAGTCCTCCTGCCTTATATTATACGGTAGAGTGCTTCTGGGAGTATCAGTGAGGGTTTTTCAAGACGGAGATGGGGTCTCAAAGAGTAATGGTGCATCATTGCAGCATAACCAACCTGGAATATTAGCTCCAATATAGTCTTGATAAAGATTATTCCTGACCACGCTTTTAGCAATGAGGAACTGCCATGAATTTTCTTGTGGTGGGATGTGACAGATTTCCAATCCTTCCACTTGTGCCATGCTAATCTTAAGTTGTTGCAATTGGTGCTGAAACCTTGGCCACTTATGCTGCTGTGTGACTATTTCGTATAACTTGTTGTTGTCAATCAAAATGCTGATTGGGGAGAGATGCAAATCTATAATGCTTTGTGTTTCACATAGGAGACCTTGCAGTCGTACTTGCATTTTGGAGCCCCAACTAAAGATTGTGTGTCTTGCGTGCCAAGCTTTCTTATCCTCTTTAGACTGTATAATGAGAGCTCCTCCATGTAAACTGGACTGAGAATCAAACATTATATCCCACCATACATAATATTTGCTTGCACTGTTCTGCAGCCTGTTTTTTCTGAGCATTAACTTCGGTGTTTCCTCATCTGAAATTCTCTGTGTCTCTTGTATTTGCAACCACTGGTTAGCCTCCATTAGGGCGTCCTGAAGATTACTCAGTAGGTTTGGCTGTGTGTTTTCAAATACAATCAGATTTCTGATTTTCCATATGCACCATAGAACCCAAGGAAAACTTTGTTTGATTTTTCTTGGCATATTGGTCTTCTTGAGCATTAGGAAAAGATGGATAAAGTTTCCTAGTAGAGTGTTGCCATTGAATCCCCCATTTGGTTCCGGAGTATTGGACAGTCGCCATAATTGCCTAGCCGGTTGGCATAGGAACAACATATGATTGATAGTTTCAGGCTCAGAATTGCATATACTACATATTGGCGTATCAATTATCTTCCTGTGATGCAGTTGGCTCTTAACTGCTAGTGCCCCTGAGAGCGCTTTCCACATAAAAATCTTAAGTTTAGAGGGGACTTTAATCTTCCAGATCTTAGCTTTCAACACTGTTTTGTAGTCCACCTGGGCTGTACTTTGAATAATCCCATTGGTCTGAAGGTTGCTTATCAGCCAGTAACCACTCTTAACTGTATACTCACCAGAAGCATTACATCCCCATAGCCAGTCATCCTGTTTGCTTAAGTCAGGGAGGATCGATGTTATGCGGGGTATGTCCATTTGGTGTATCATTTCTTCAAGAATCTCCATATCCCAGCCATTAGCGTTCAATAAATCACAGACTTTTAAATTAACATTAAATCTTGCTTCTCTGCTGATTGGAGCTCGTGGAGTGGAGTCCATAATCCATTTTGTTGACCAAATAAAGGTATCCCTTCCATCCCCTATCTGCTTGATCAATCCTTTGACTAGGAGGTCTCTACCTTTTAGAATGCTTCTCCAACTGTATGAAGGTCTATATCCTAGTGAGCTATCCAGAAAGTTTTGCTGAGGGAAGTAAATTGATTTGTATGTTCTAGCAAGTAGTGATGTCCCTTTGCTAAGGATTCGCCAGGCTTGTTTTGCAAGTAAAGCAATATTAAAATCTCCAAAGTCTCTAACCCCTAGCCCTCCTTGTGATTTTGTTTTCTGAACTTGTTTCCAAGCCACCCATGGTATCTTATTCCTGTCTTTTTCTTTATTCCACCAATATTCTCTAACTGTCCTTGTAAGTTCCTTGGTTAGCGTTTTATCCAATAGGAAGCATGACATAACATACATTGGAAGAGCCATTGCCACAATTTTAAGCATAACCTCTTTGCCACCAGTAATTAGGGATTTAGCAAACCAGGAGGTAGTTTTTTCTTTAAGGTGCTCTATCAGAAACAGCAGAGAACTTGATCTTGATTTTGAGAATGAGTCAGGAAGTCCTAAATATCTTTCCATCCCATTTGCTGAGGTCATTTCCAGTAGATTCCTGATCTCTAATTTAGTGTTTACTCGGATATTACCAAATGTGATAGCAGACCTATCAAAGTTAACCTTCTGTCCTGAAACTTGAGAATATTCTTCTACAAATTCTTTGAGCATTCCTGCTTCATTGGTGTTAGCTTTGCAAACAAATAGGCTGTCGTCAGCATAAAGCAAATGGCTGATTATAGGACCTTCAGGGTGGAATTGTATACTTGTGAGCCTGCCTTGTGATTTGAGGTAGTTGATCTTACCAATTAAAGCTTCTGTACAGAGAATGTAGAGATACGGTGAGATTGGGTCCCCTTGTCGAATTCCTCTCTGTGGTTGAACTAGCCCATGAGCTTTACCATTAATAAGGACAGAGTATGTTACTGTTGTAATGCAGCTCATAATTAGGTTGACCCATTTAGTGTCAAAGCCAAGCTGGAGCAATACATCCTTAATGAAGTGCCATTCTAGTTTATCATATGCTTTGGATATGTCTGTTTTGACTAGCATAAAGACAGCTTTACCCTTTTTGTTGGTGTTGATATGGTGGATAATTTCATAAGCTATCATGATGTTATCTGTTATCAGTTTACCAAGCGTAAACGCTCCTTGTGTGTCTGATATTATCTCAGTTAGCATCGGTTGTAACCTCTTTGTTATGATCTTGGACACAATCTTATACATGACTAAGCATAAACTGATTGGACGGAAGTGAGTCATTAGAGTAGCATTATCCTTTTTGGGAATAAGACTGATGTAGGTGTAGTTCCACTCTTGCGGGATCACACCTTTGTCAAAAACTTCCAGTACTTCCTTTTGTCAGTTGTGGTTCCAGAATATCCCAATAAGTCTTGTAGAAAGCACATGTCATCCCATCAGGTCCTGGTGCACTCTCCATTTTAATGATGCAGATAGCTTCTTTGATTTCTTCCTTTGTCACTACCTCCATAAGTTTAGCATTCATGTCTTGGTTGACTTTCTGTTGGATGTGTCCGATAAACGTTCTGGTATGTAAAGAGTGCTGTGACGTGAATAAATCTTTGAAGTATCGAGTTGCTATATCCCCTTTAGACCCTTCTAGGTAGTGTTTGTGTCCCTCATTATCTTGGATGTAGTTGATGTGATTTCCTTTCTTGTTTTTATTCACCCAAGCATGAAAGAATTTGGTGTTTGCATCTCCATTCCTCAACCATTTTTGTTTAGCTTTTTGTTTCCAGAACTCCTCCTCCAATCTGACTTGTTCCAATAGATCTGCTTTAAGTTGTCTGATCTTATTATGGTCAGGGTTCCGTCTTGTTACCTCTAGCTGTAATTTTTCTCTGAGAGCCTCAATGTTACATGCCGAGTTAGTTAGGTTATGTTTCTTCCAAAGAGAAATTCCTTGTCTGCACGCTCTGATCCTACTAGTAATCTCCACATCTCAGTCCAAATTCCAGCATCTCCTAATGATGTCTTCTAACCTTTTGCTTTTAGTCCATCTATTGTCAAAGAAGAATCGTTTGGAAAAAGCATATAGTTTTGTAACAGCCGTTACCAAAACTGGTCTATGATCTGAACCCAAAATATCCATATACGTTGATGTGGTTTGTGGAAACAGACACATCAATCCTGAATTACGAAAAACCTTGTTGAGTCTGAATTGTGATAACAAGGTTTTCTCGGTTTCTAAGCTATCAAATCATTAAGCAAAATGGAAAGTAAGATAATGTCGAACCAATACTCAGAATAGCATGCAATCAACCTATCTGTAACCCTAGTTCTAGTTCAGCAGCCTACCAATCTGTCACAAAGGCAAGCTATGGTTTTCAAGATGAGCTTACAATCTAGCAAATAGGACAAAAAACACTAAAAGACAAAATAAAACAGAGCATGATCATTTAAGAACAGAGAAATCATCAATAAACAGAGCATAAACGATTAGATAAGATAAACAACGGAAATTGAAATGAATCTAGAAGATAGGGAGGGGTTGATCGGCGGATAACTCGCCGATCTAATAACGCCGAGCTATATAAAGCGAGCTCTAAACCGGGACAAGGTAGATCAGCC
>OVBA01008749.1:0-10500 GCA_900406435.1 Lepidium aucheri
TTATGTGCGTGAAGAGACCAGAGAGATTGAGAGAAAGTCGGTTATCGCTATGTTCGTGAACAGTAATAGATTGAGAGAAAGTCGGTTTCGGGTACCCGAACGGGTATCGGGTATACCCGGACCCGAACCGATACCCACGGGTCCATGACATAGATACCCAATGGTTACTTAATCTATTACCCGGACCCGATCCGAAACCGAATTTTCGGGTCGGTTCTTAATCGGGTATTCGGGTCCGGGTATTATGCCCAGGGCTAGTTAGCACACTACACAATATAACAATTACCAAATCTTTAAACTATTTAAACTAACCTCAAGAGGAATAACTAAGCCAGGAATAAACCATGCAATATTATTTGAAACAATCCCATTAAAATGCCTAACCGTATGATCTAGCACTGATATACCTTATTTTTATCGGTTTTGAGCTCATTAAGTCACATGTTTTCAAAATGTTTGTTTGCATTATAGAGTCTTTTCAGGTGAAAAATAGGTTAAATTCGGATTATACCCTCAAAGCTTGGTTAAGGATGAATCAGAGCAGTTTTTGGAATTTCAGCCGAAGAGTAGCGACCGATCGATCCATACCTTGATTGATCGATCCTTGATGTTCAGCAAGAGCTACGCTCGATCCGCTGATCGACCAAGACCTTTTGAAGATCGAGCACTCAACTCTGATCGATCAATCCACACCCTTGATCGATCGATCTTCAAAGCTAATAAGGATAAAACCTAATTTTCCATATTTTACACCTGCGATTTTTAGGACCTATATAAGGCCAATTTTCATTATTTTTTAGAACACCCATTGTTACATGATCAGAACCTATAATTGAGTTTTTGGGAGAGGAATTTCGATCCCCACACAATTGGAGAAGAATTCTATACCCTCTTATTTCAATACAAATTAATATTATGCTTTTCATTATGTCATTCAACATGATCTTCTTCACCATGTCTGAGTAGTTTCCGCGAAAAGTTTAGACTTTTCTAGGGTTACAGGGAATTGATGAATTAGAAAGAAATAAGTATTGCTTGATGTGTTCTCCATCTAATCGACTACCTTAATTCTTAGATTAGAGTATCTCACTAATATGTGATCTTAGATTACCTAACATTCCAAAAGCTTGTTAGAAATTTGATTCTCCTCAGGTGAGCAATCGATCCGTAATCGTGATACCTGATGTTAAGGTTGATTGTGGACTTATCAGACCTGATCAATAATGCATATCAGCCTCTTGGAACCAATGATAGTTAGGATCACTAGGTTGCTGGATATAGTAATTGATACCACGATAGTGGATTGGTTATAATTTTATGTTTGAGTCAAGATTGTTGAATGAATGTTTTCTGAATAGTTTCCTAGTTCGAATTCCCTAGTTTCCCGATGAACTTCCTAAGCTTGGTGTTTTTAATTCATTGATTGTTAATTGTTAGTTTTGTTTCAATTTAGTTTACAACCAACTTTCTATTCGTCTTAGCTCTAGTCTAGTTTCAGAATTGATAGTGTGATAACTTGGTCTTTGTGGATACGATCCCTAGATTGCTACTCAAATCGATGTGCACTTGTAGTAGAGATATAGGATAAAACCTGAGTAATATCAAGTTTTTGGCGCTGTTGCCGGGGACCAATATTGTCGCCTTTCAATTCACTACTAAATTTTAGTCTAAGACATCTTTTATTTACGTTTGTTTTTGTTTCTCAGGGTGTGACTACTATGGACAATCCTTCACGAATGGTCAACATGATCAGGATCAGAAAGTTAATGTAGAAACGTTAATGAAAGAGATAGAAAAGCTGAAAAGAGAGCGAGATGCAAAGGTTCAACACCGAGCTATCGGGAAGTGGATACTCCTCATATTCACTACCAGAATCGATCAGTGATTTCTATACCTCTATTGCATGGTATTACCTATGTGTTGAACCCACAGTTGATAACACTCATTAGGCAGTTTCCATTCCATGGTTTTCCAGCTGAAAATCCGATGGACCACATAGAAAATTTTGAAGAGATATGCAGCACAACAGCACCAAGTGGAATTCCTGAAGATTATGCTAAGTGTAAGCTCTTCAACTTCTCAATGGAAGGTAAAGGTTTGAGATGGATCAAGTCTCTTCCTCCAACCTCGTTGACTTCTTGGGATGATATTATAGATACCTTCCTGGATCACTTCTTTACAAACACTAAGACAAATCAGCTCAGAAATCAGATTTCACACTTTCAACACCATGAAGATGAGTCATTTGGTGATGCTTGGGAACGTTTCAAGGGATACAAGAGAGATTGTCCGCATCATGGGTTTAGTGATGATCAGATTTTGACATTCTTTTATGGAGGTGTGAATTGGGAGTACAAGTTATTGTTGAATGCAGCAAGCAAGGGAGATTTCATGACTAATACAAAGGAGAACGCCTATGCGTTGATCAATAATCTGGCTGCTAGTTCAAGTGATCTAAGCACGATTAAAAAACCATTTTCCGATGAAGAGTCAGAAGGTTTTCGGTCACAGAAGATTGATGGGATTAGTGAGAAGCTGGATGAATTCATTGCAGAAAGTGGAGTCAAGAAGAAGAGGGATGTGCATCACTGTTGAGACACAAGTGGATATGGATACAGGGTATTCGGATTCAACATTGGTGTCTAGCAACCTTTACTTATCGCCTAGTCAACTATCTACACCAAAGAGTTCCTCAGGTAGTAGTCAAGATGAGATTAAGTCTATGTTACAACAACTCATCCAGGGACAGCATCATGCCACGTCTGAGATCAATGCAAAGGTGGATAATCAGTACACAGAACTCAACTCGAAGTATGACTATGTCATTGCTCAAGTTCAACAATCGAATTCATCTCCTTCCCATTATGATAGCTACCAAGAATGTAATGTTGCAGATATGAGGAGTGGTAAGCACTTAGAATCTCCTATGAGGAAGCCATTAGGAAAGGATGTGGTGATATATATTGAGGATGACAAGGAAGATAAGGAAAAAAGGAACGATTTTGCTCTGCAGGGAGAGCAATCGATCAATCGATCAACTATGCTGAACAATATTCTACGCCGAAACAAACTCCACAAGACCTAGTGGTTCCGAGTTAAAGATCAGTTATTGTTCTACATAGGCTCCATACCCTATTCCACCAAAGAAGTCTCGAAACAATTTGGAAGTTGCTGAGAGTAAAGAGATGCTTGCGGATTTGAATGTAAGGTTGTCGTTTGTGGATGCATTGCAGATGATGCCATCTCTTAAGAGCTATGTAAAGGGGCTGGTTACAAAAACGTTTACAGGAGAAGAGAAGGTCATGATGATCACTCAGGACTGCAGTAATGTACTTTAAAACAAGTTGCCCAAAAAGGAAGAAAACCCTGGACGATTTGTGCTTTTGATACAGATTGGTTCTCTTGTGTTTGTGAAGTCTCTTTGTGACCTTAGTTCAAGTATTAACCTAATGTCATATTCTGTTGCACTACGCCTTGGGTTTACAGACTTTAAAAAGACTAGGATTTCTTTGATCTTTTCTTACTGTTTGATCAAACTCCCAGTTAGTATTCTTGAAGATTTGCATGTGAAAATTAGGAATGGTCTTGTACCAGCAAACATTGGGGTTCTCAAACTCGATGAAGAACCTAAGGATCCTTTGATTTTGGGGAGGCCATTTGTTAGAACTGTAGGAGCAATGAATGATGTGAAGAATTGTAGAATCAACCTCCATTTAGGTGATATGGTCATGAGATTCGAGATGGACCAAATGCTGAAGAAGCCTATGCTGAATGGGATGACATTTATGGTTGATACTTCTGAGGAGATCCCAGATCAAGTGATTGATGAGATTCTAACTCGGGATCCTCTAGATAAAGTACTCACAGGGACAAAATTGGATTATGGGTTTCTTAGTGAGGAAGCAGCCAGTCATGTCAAGATGTTGGACTCGAACAAGACAGGTGAGCCGATGGTTGCTTACTTATCCTTGGATGCACCTAAGCCATCAATCACATCATCTCTAGACAATCCTTGGAGCGAACTAAAAGCTCCCAAGGTCAAACTTAAAATGCTTCCTGTAGGGCTAAGGTACGCATTTCTAGGGCCTAATTCGACTTATCCTATGATTATCAATGCTAAGTTGAACAATGCTGAAACTGCTTTACTGTTATGCAAATTTCGTAAGTATCGTAGAGCAATATGCTATTCCTTAAATGATATTCCTGAAATCGATACACATCCTATGTCCTGTAACAGTCCTAGTAGGTATCAACTCATTGTTCTCATTCTTAACTACAGTCACACCTCCTTTCTTAGATACTCCAGTCACTAGCCCTGCCTTCAGCACCCCCCTTCATCGATCAAATGCTTGAGATATTGACTAATCATTCTTACTACTATTTGCTAGATGGTTATTCAGGTTACTTTCAGATTCCCATCCATCCCGACAATCAGGAGAAGACCATATTCACCTCTCCTTATGACACATTTGCTTATCGCAGAATGTCATTCGGCTTGTGCAATGCACCAGCAACTTTTCAGATGATAAGATGGAACTATTTATGGATGAATTTTCTATATATGGTTCTTCTTTTGTTGGTTGTCTTTCTAATCTTTGCAGGGTACTTCAACGATGTAAGGAGAAACACCTTGTGCTGAATTCGGAGAAGTGCCACTTCATGGTTAGAGATAGGATAGCCTTAGGACACAAGATATATGCAAATGGTATAGAGGTCAACAAAGCCAAGATAAAGATCATGACTATTCTGAAGTCGCCAACTACTATGAAGGAAGTGAGGAGTTTTCTAGATCATGCGGGTTTCTATAGAAGGTTCATCAAGGATTTCTCGAAGCTGGCAGACCTTTGACAAAGCTGTTGTGCAAAGATGTCAAGTTTGATTTCATTAAGGAGAGTGAAGAAGCTTTCCTCACATTGAAGGGAGCTTTAGTGAGTGCACCAATTGTGCAACCACCAGATTGGGACTTACCGTTTGAGATTATGTGTGATGCAAGTGACTATGCAGTTGGGGCTGTTTTGGGGCAGAGAAAGGACAAGAAACTGCATGTGATATATATACTATGCTAGCCAAACTTTGGATGATGCTCAGAGGAAGTATGCTACAACATAGAAGGAATTATTGGCCATTGTCTTTGCATTCAAAAAGTTCAGGTCATATCTAGTTGGTTCTAAGGTGATTGTTCACAGAGATCATGCAGCATTGAAGTATCTCCTTTATAAGAAAGATGCGAAACCGTGACTAATTCGATAGATTCTCCTCCTTCAGGAGTTCGATCTTGAGATCCGAGACAAGCGAGGCATAAAGAATGGAGTGGCTGATCACTTGTCAAGGCTTCGGGTGAATGATAGGGTACCTTTGGATGATAGTTTGCGCGAAGAGCAAGCCTATTCTATTCATACCACACCGAGACCAGCTGGTGCATCTGCGCATCCTTCGTGGGTTCTGGGTACTCCATGGTTTGCTGAGATTGCTAACTACTTGGCTGCAGATGTTGAGCCTCCTGCGTTTCATGGTTATAGGAAGAAGAAGTTCCTTCGCGACATTACACTACTATTGGGATGCACCTTATCTTTACAAGCAGTCTGCTAATGGGATTTTCAGACGATGTGTCACCGAGGATGATGTTTCAGGGATTTTGTTTCATTGTCATGGTTCTTCATATGCAGGACACTTTGCAACCTTCAAGACAATGTCGAAGGTTCTACAGGCTGGTTTTTGGTGGCCAACTATATTCAAGGATGCTAATGCTTTCATCTCAAATTCTAACTCATGCCAAAGACAAGTGAATATTAGCAAGAGGAATGAGATGCCTTAGAACTTTATACTCGAAGTTGAAGTTTTTGATGTCTAGGGAGTTGATTTCATGGGACCGTTTCCAAGTTCTTCAGGGAATAAATACATCCTTGTAGCTGTAGAATAGGTTTCTAAATGGGTGGAAGCGCTGGCCAGCCCAACAAGCGATGCTAAGGTTGTGCTGAAGATGTTCAAGCATGTTATTTTCCCTAGGTTTGGTGTTCCGCGAGTTGTTGTCAGTGATGGTGGTTCTCACTTCATCAAAAAGACATTAAATGGCCTTCTAAGGAAGTATGGAGTTCATCACAAGGTGGCTACACCTTATCATCCATAGATAAGTGGACAGGTTGAAGTTTCAAACCAAGAGATCAAGAGCATTCTTCAAAAGATTGTTTGTTCGACGAGGAAGGATTGGTCCACTAAGCTAGAGGAAGCTCTTTGGATATATACGACAGCTTACAACACTCCTTTGGATACAACCCCATTCCATCTGGTCTATGGGAAGTCTTGTCACCTTCCAGTTGAGCTCGAGTACAAGGCTAATTGGGCTATAAAGCATTTGAACTATGACATCAAGCCAGTAGATGAACGAAGAACCTTGCAGCTACATGAGTTAGTAGAAATCAAGTACTTGGCCTATGACAACTCGAGGATCTACAAGGAGAGGATAAAGGCAACACATGATAAGTGTATCCTTCTTAGAAGTTTTGCTGTTAATGATTTTGTGCTTTTGTTTTATTCTTGTTTAAAACTTTTCCTTGGAAAGCTTAGGTCAAGGTGGTGACCATCAAGGAAGTGCGTCCTTATGGAGCTATAGTATTGTTATGGCAAGGGAGGCAAGTTTGTAGTGAATGGCCAACGTTTGAAGCATTACTTTGCCGATATGGACATAGCCAAGGAGAATTTTATTCCCTTGACTAATGTTCCACTAAAATAAGGTCCTGTGAAGGCAAGCTAATGACTCTAAACAAGGGCTGAGTATGAGACCACTCGATGTATGCGCAATTCAACAATCGACCGAGCACACTGGATCGATCGATCGGGGACTCCAAGCTTCATACGTTTGATCGGTAGAGCGAGCATGGATCGAGCAGCCCCTGATCGATCGCTCCCAAACAGAGATCAATCGATCACGAGTACAGGTTTATCGATTTCTTTCCCTTCCTTTGATCTTCCTGATTTTTGTTTCTTTTATAAGAATTTTTCTTTCTCACTCTTGTTATCACACCAGAACGATGCGAAATAAGTCCGGGGGAGGATGCTCGTTGTTACTAATGCATTTTCTGATTACTTGTTATCTTTTTAATATCTAAAACTGATTGCCTAGAACTATGATTTTTGAGGATTATTGCATGTAATAAACTAAGTACCATCCGTTTCCATGTCGTTTTTTTGATGGATCTCATGTCGGCTTTACCCCTAACATGACTTAATTTTCTCACCTATGGAGCTAGTATACTTAGGATCGAGTTCTATTCGCAGTGCATTGACTTATTTTCCAGAGTATGGTTCCTCCTCTCTTATTCATTTTGTGGTACATTGTGCTTAATCTGAAGTTACTAGTTGATAAAGTTCTCCAATGATGCTGCTTGTGTTATGTAATGATGGTAGCATGAGATTCACATCAATGATGGTGCCGATTTCTTAAACATTTTATCTTACTGATGGGAACTCCAATGAAGCTACTCTTGTTACATTCTTTGAGTTACTAAAGAACCAACAAATAAAAAAACGATACCCTAGGTAAGTAGGGAAAAATTGGTTGTGCAGCCGATAAAAAAATAAAATGATACCTTAGGTAAGTAGGGAAAAATCGGCTGCAATGTGGTGAAATGAAAGGAAGAGAATCATATCAAAAGTAGTCTTGAGATTGAAAGAGAAACTCATGTGTCATCTGCTCGATATTCTATTGGTGAGACGGCACTTAGAAGCTTTAGGAAGTCGATATGGTGAACTTGGATTACTTGCTTGGATTGTGGGGTTCAACTTGGGTAGTTATCAAAGTCTGGGGAAGTACAAGATGGTCTCGGTTCTGACAGGTAAGTGTTGTGTGGTTTACTATAGAATTGATATGTGATGCTCTGATGACGAATGAGTTCTTTGAGTGGAATCTTTCTTTTGGTCTTTTCTTTCTTTGCTTGAGGACAAGCAAGAAGCTAAGTATGGGGAAATTGATATACCTCATTTTTATCGGTTTTGAGCTCATTAATTCACATGTTTTCAGAATGTTTATTTGCATTATAGAGTCTTTTCAGGTGAAAAATAGGTTAAATTCGGATTATACCCTCAAAGCTTGGTTAAGGATGAATCAGAGCAGTTTTTGGAATTTCAGCCGAAGAGCAGCGATCGATCAATCCATACCTTGATCGAGCGATCCTCGATGTTCAGCAAGAGTTATGCTCGATACGTTGATCAACCAAGATCTTTTGAAGATCGAGCACTCAACCCTGATCGATCGATTCACACCCTTGATCGATCGATCCTCGAAACTGACAAGGATAAAACCTAATTTTTCCTCTTTTACACCTGTGAATTTTAGGACCTATATAAGGCCAATTTTTATTATTTTTTAGAACACCCATTATTACGTGATCAGAACTTGTTTTTGAGTTTTTGAGAGAAGAATTTTTGATCCTCACACAATTGGAGAAGAATTCGAAACACTCTTATTTCAATACAAATTACTATTATGCTTTTCATTATGTCTTTCAATATGATCTTTTTCACCATGTCTGAGTAGTTTCTCCAACCAAGTTTAGGATTTTCTAGGATTACATAGAATTGATTAGTTAGGAATAAATATGTATTGCTTGATGTGTTCTCCACCTAATCAGCAACCTTAATGCTTAGATTAGAGTAGCTAACTAATCTATGATCTTAGATTACCTAACATTCTAAAAGCTTGTTAGAAATTAGATCCTCCTTAGGTGAGCAATCAATCCTTAACCACGATAGTTGATGTTAAGGTTGATTGTGGACTTATTAGACCTGATCAATAATGCATATTAGTCTTTTGGTACCAACGATAGTTAGGATCACTAGGTTGCTGGATATTGTAATTGATACCACGATAGTGGATTCGTTATAATTTTATGTCTGAGTCGAGATTATTGAATGAATGTTGCCTGAATAGTTTCCTGGCCTAGTTTCCCGATGAACTTCCTAAGCTTGGTGTTTTTAATTCATTGATTGTTAATCGTTAGTTCAGTTTACAACCAACTTTCTATTCGTCTTAGTTCTAGTCTAGTTTCAGAATTGATAGTGTGATAACTTGGTCCTTGTGGATACGATCCCTAGATTACTACTCGAATTGTTGTGCACTTGTAGTAGAGATATAGGATAAAACCTGAGTAACATCAAGCACCACGTCGATATCATGGTCTTATTCTTGTACTACAACGGCTCATACCACATTCCCTCAGGTTGGTGTGCATATGGACCATCTTGTCCATCTGTGTTCTCTTTTCCATTCTGCAATGAAAAGAAAACTCAATAAAACTACTTAGTTATACCCAGTTTTACAAAACTGTATAACTATCTAGTTATACACAATATTACTTAATCTGAAACTTCCTTCATCATCCTAATCCTAATCCAACTACTAACCATTTCACATTTAAACCCAGTTTGTAAAATCACTCTAGTTATACCTAATTTTACGAAACTGTATAACTATCTAGTTGTTCACAATATTACTTCATATGAATTTGTATTATGTCAAAAAAATGGTGTTCCTCTTATAGCCATTAGAGGTCATTGCTCGATAATGTTCCTCTTATAGCCATTACAGGTCAAGTCCCTCGTCAGATGATTGGTATTGACGCGTTGCAAGAGACCCGATTGTTGAGGTAACGTGTTCGATTATGAAACATAACTATCTGGTAATGGATATTGAAGATATTCCTATGATTATCGAGGAAGCTTTCTTTTTACCTACGTCGGGTCGACCTGGACTCGTTTTGGTTTATGTACCTAAAGATATTCAGCAACAGCTTGCTATTCCTAATTGGAACAGTCTATGCGTTTACCTGGTTATATGTCTAGAATGCCTAAATCTCCAAAGAGTCTTATTTGGAATAGATTGTTAGGTTGATTTCAGAATCGAAAAAGCATGTCTTGTATGTTGGTGGTGGTAGTTTGAATTTGAGTGATGAATTGACTAGATTTGTCGAACTTACAAGGATTCTTGTTGCTAGTACGTTGATGGGGCTTGGGTCTTTTCCTTGTAATGATGAATTGTCGCTGCATATGATGGAATGCATGACACCGTGTATGCCAATTACTCTATGGAGCATAGCGATCTGTTGTTGGCTTTTGGGGTCAGGTTTGATGATCGTGTTACCAGAAAGTTTGAGGCTTTTGCTGGTAGGGCTAAGACAGTTCATATTGATATTGACTCGACTGAGATTGGGAAGAACAAGACGCCTGATGTGTCTGTGTGTGGAGATGTTAAGCTGGCTTTGCAAGGGATGAACAAGGTGCTTGAGAATCGTGCAGAGAAGCTCACACTTGATTTCGGAGTTTGGAGAAATGAGTTGGACATACAGACACAGAAGTTCCCCTTGTGCTTCAAGACGTTTGGGGAAGCCATTCCTCCACAGTATGCAATTCAAGTCCTTGATAAGCTGACTGATAGGAAGGCTATTATAAGCACTAGTGTCGGACAACACCAAATGTGGGCAGCACAGTTTTACAAGTACAGAAAAC
>OVBA01008750.1:0-11855 GCA_900406435.1 Lepidium aucheri
ATTGTATAAAGCATTAGTTGAAAATATAGCTCTGCCATGGCTGCTTCTTCGCTTTTTCTTCTCTTCATTCCTTTTTTCATTAGCATCTCGCTAGCTAGTAAGTAGTTCTTTACAAACTTGAACTAATTGATTATATTTTTTTCTTTCTTAACCTAATAAAAGTACGTTAGTAATTAGAGGAAGACTCTTGGATTTAGATGCTCGAATGTCTTGGTTTGTATCCACAAAATTTAAGGATTAATACATTTTGTTTAATACAGAGCAAATCGTCAATCACCGTTGAAAAATATGTTTGTTTTTATTATAAACGGGCAGGTTTATAGTTGGAATTTTATTGTATAAATCTGTTTGTTTTGATTGTTATATGCATAATTCTAATTTATGTACTTTATGTCTGATGATTTTTTCAATTTGATTTTAGATAGATTTTTCAACCTCTCCACCTAGAGAAAGGTTGAATACGGATAATCAAACTGAGTTACCGAGTGGTGAAAGTGAAGCAAGTCAAGGAAAACGTAAAGAACCCCCTATGGGAAGTGGAGCAACTTCTGAACCAAACAAAGTAAAGAAATTACTAACTCCAAGGTCATCAGTTTGGGCATTCTTCACAAGACTTAAAAATAATAGAGATAAGTGCATCTGCAATTACTACCAGAAGGAGTTTGCATGTCCCACCAAGTCAGAAATCTTGAATCTGCAAAAGTATCTAGCTATTTGCAAGAGTTACAAAGTATGGAAAGATTCACAAGCTAATACTCAACTGCTTATCAATGTACAAGGTGGTTTGGAGAGTGCTAAAATTCCAGAGTCTGTTTTTAGAAAAGTATTAAATGAGATGCTTGTTATGGCTGAGCTACTATTGTCCTTCACTGAGCATCCAGCATGGAAATATTTCTGTAGTAAGGTAAATTTCTATTCATTTGAGCTTTCTTTTGATTGTTTATATATATATACTGACAATTTGTTTATTTATGTGTGTCAAGATGAATCTCTATCAACCTCATTCAAGGAAGACTGCAAGAAGAGATATATGTGAAATGTATATAGATAGAATGTTTGCTCTTAAGAAGTGGTTTGCCCTTAATAAACAAAGAGTCTCTCACAACAGACATTTGGAAATGCAAACCAACTAGTAATCAATTTTTTCAGTCAAGATTCTTTTTGTCTGGTCTTTTTAAAACTTATAAATATCTCTGTTTTTCTAAGCAAAACAACTTATTAGTTTCTCTGTTTTTTTTCTTGGACAGGTGCTTCTTACATGGTTGTTACAGCTCACTACATAGATACAAGTTGGATTCTAAAGAAGTTGATAATTGGCTTCAAGCATGTAACAGATCATTAAAGTTAGACTATTACGAATGTCCTTCTAGAGTGTCTAGCTGAGTGGGGAATAAAACATATATTTTGCATAACAGTAGAAAATACAACAGCCAATGGTTTTGCATTAAGGAAGTTTGAAAGTAGTTTTAGACTTGTTTCAGATGATGCATTAGTGCTAAATGGTGAATTTTTACACATGAGATGTAGTGGGCACATAATTAACTTGATTATGAGAGATGGATTGGCTGAAATATCTGATAGTATTGCTGCAGTCTCAATGGTATTACTTATGTTAGATCATCTGATAATAGGAAGAAAGCTTTTGAGTTAAAGGTTGATGTTGGGAAAATGGCAAGGGGTAGTTTAACATTGGATGTTATAACTAGGTGGAATTCCACATATCTCATGTTATCAAGGGCTTCAAAGTTTCAGGTGCATTTGATAGAATGTTAGTTGAGGATATGCTTTATAATGCCTATTTTAAAGAGTTTGAGAATGGGGTAAAGAGGATTGGACCTCCTACACGATCTGATTGGGATGAAATTAATAGATTGATCAAATTTCTCTACATCTTCTATAGATTCACTTTGATTGTCTCAGCTTCTACATCTTTGAATTTGTACAAATGTTATGGTGAGATTGTCACTATAGCTACAACTCTGATAAGTCTTATTAAAGAGGCAGATTTTGAGGTGGGTAGGAAAGCCATAGAGATGAATAAGAAATTTGATAAGTATTGGGACGGTATGAAAAATATCAGCAAGATGTTGATTGTAGCGACAATTCTCGATCCTAGAAAGAAAATGGAATTTGCTAAGATGTGGTTTGAGTTATTATATGGGAAAGATTCCGCAGAAGCCAAGGAAATTTATGACTCAGTTTTGGTTGTTTTGAGAAGTTTGTTCACTGAGTATAGTGGTAGATATAGTGGGGAGCCAAAGGTCCAGTCCTCTCAATCCCACTCCCAGTCCTCAAATTCTCAATGTGATAGTCGTGAACCTTCTGCCGATAAGATCGATCTTGTAGACGATTGTTTGGGATATAAACAGATTGAGCTTAGATATAAGGAGTTGTTAAGTGAAATTGGAGTAAGAGAAACACAAAATGAGTTAGAAGCATATCTAAAAGAGGGTGTCGAGAGGCCTAAAGAGGATTCTGGGTTTGAGTTTGATGTACTCTCGTGGTGAAAAGGGAACATGTCAAAATATCCTGTATTATCTGAGGTGGCTCGAGATGTACTTGTTATGCAAGTGTCATATGTTGCTTCTGAAAGTGATTTTAGCACAAGTGGCAGAATCATTTCATCAAGTAGGAGTTGCATTACTCATTATATGTTGGAAGTTTTGATGCGCCTTGAGCAGTGGCTAAAGCAAGATATTAAGTTTGAGTAAAAACTGCTTACAAATGCATATATTCTTGATGACTATGAAGAATCAGACAATCTTAAAAAAGGTGAAATATTGATATGTTTTATGAAAAATTCATATGTTATGTTACTTGTTTTTTATGATTAATATATGTTTTTTTCTGCTGCAGAATTCGATAAACCAATTCAAATTGATGACTAGTATTACGTGTCTCAAGTCAGCTTCAGTTATTCGTCACGTATATGTATATATTGTTGTTTTGTGATTATTCTATGATTATATGTTAAGTCTTCTTAACATTTTAACTAATAAAATATACTTGTATACTTTGCATATACTTAAGAGCTAAGACCTTGAAGAGTTTGTGATGGTTGACTTTTTGATTATTCTATTCTTTTGGTAGGATCTTTGTTTTAGTTATATGATTAAATAATTGCTCGACATTTTATTTCATTTTCAAGTTTGATGACTATTTTAGGTCCGTTTCTTTTGATGAGATATTGATCATTTTGGTTATATGATAAAACAGTTTATGATATGTTATTGATTTGGTTATAAGTTAAAACATAGGTCAAAATCTCAAAAACATGAAAAGTTCGGGTATATACTAACCATAACCAAACCATACCCGAATTTTGTATATATTCGGGTCTAAATCGGGTTTAATACAAATTAACATATCCGATCCGAACCCAAAAAATATCGAACCGAATCCGATCCGTTTTTCTAAAATATCCGATCGGTTTCTATATTGCTAAACCCAAAATACCCAAAACCCGAATTATCCAATCTGATCGGGTCTGGGTACCCGAATGCCCAGGGCTAATCTAGGGTTTGATTCCTCCACTCTACCAATATGACATATTAAATAGAAATTTTAAGGGTTGTGCTAGGCTATGGATTAGATCTTGTCAATCCAATTATTGACAAAAAAGTTACTAAAAATCTAATTCGAGTGAGAATGTAGAAAAAACTTTTAGGACGCTTCCACGGCAGTGAAAACTTCATCTGATATGTTCCGAGAAGCAAAAGTTTGAGTCTTCTAATACACTAACTGTGATTAGGAATCTCTAGTCTTAAGAACTCAACTACTCAAAATAAGAGCAAGTTTTTAACGTGAATGTAAATTTAGGCTACAAGTGCCTTATATGAGAAATAAAAGTATAACCTAATAGAAAATGAAAACATAAAATATACTCAAATCCACATGATCACCAACTCGATTTTATTGTAACAAATCCCCAAGTTCGAAAGAACCTTGTCCTCAAAGTTCAGAAGATGAAACCAACGTTGGAAGTAGAACAAAAACTCCAGTTTTTGGTGCTTCCTTTGACTTCGAGTCACAACCTTCACTAGGAAACGACATCATACTACAATTCAAGGAACATTCTTGAGCGCAAACCATTGACATCTAATTTTCGTCCTCTTGTTTCTTGGTATTCTTAAGCAACTTAACTTTACTTACGGATCCCTGTTTTAGTCCATGTAGTATGACATTTTTCCCATCCAGCTTAAATCGCATACGTAAGGTAGTGAAGTTCCAACCAGTCTCTCCAAACGTACACAACCATTGTATGCCCATCACTAACTTTTCCTTGAATATTTAATTGCCTACCATCAACAACTTTAGCTGTAGCATTATCCATATAATAATATCACACTTCAACATCTCAACGGTTTTAGGATCAATAAAATTGCGAGACTAACTAAAATTGATTAACATAAACAGTACATGCTTTCCATTAACCCCCTTAACCTTCATAGTCGTGTAATATGTTTCACCTGTGATAGCATTAACTGAAATTTTAGGTTCGAAAACCACTTCTCTTTAGTCTCTTCTTCAGCAGAATTTGAATCGTCGTCACTCGTTTTCATGTTGAATAGTTTCGCCTTCTTATGGACAAGATACTGCTCTGGAAAATACTTTTTTTTAACAAAAGTAACACAATCCCTTGGATATTTTTTCACTCATGAACTGAGCAGAAGGAGTCGGTCTAGCTTTTGAACTCTTTTCTTTTCCTTTATCTTCTGTAGAGAAATTTTCTTTCTTCACTCCCTGATCCCTTTTGTAAATGAGGAGTTCTTTGCATTATCCTGAGTGAGATAAGTTTGTTGAATTGGACTAGGAAGGAGAATCTCTCACAGGCGGATGAGCATTCTCATATAAGTGTCCTAATAAAAGACATTGCCTCACTGTCTCTGGTTGGAACATCCTCACATCCCGGCTAGATAAATACTCACCAAGTACTGCTCAGGAAAGTTGACTTTCAATTTGTTCATATTGAATTTATTGTGATACTCAACAATTCCATTAGTCTCCCGAAGATTTTTAAGTTCAACAATTGAGTTATCAATCACATCCTCAAATTTCTTAATTAATATTATTTTTTATGCGTTCCAATTGCTTAACAAACCAGACACAACATTGGATTCAATGAACAAACGATACCAAGTAGATGCTTCACCAAAGAAGTGAATAGAAGCATATCTAAATTTCAAGTTTTCAGGTGTTTGGTCTACCTAAAAAAACTCTTCAACTTTGAAAACTTCTCCATTGAAACATGGAAATTCAACTCTACCCAACCTAGTTACTCCTTTGCATGGTCCGATAAGAGGAGGTAACACTGTTTCCTGGAGTAACAAGTAACTGATTTGCAGAATTCGAAGGCATAGAGTTAAGATTAGAATTTTGATTTGTTTCAACAATTTGAGAGGATGATGCACGCGGTGCAGGAACACGCAACGCACGCTTAACGATATCCTACAAAATTCTTGGTGATTGTCTCAAAAATGTGATCCTCTTGAGAAGCTAAACGCTCACCTTGGGTTGTTATTCGTTTGCTCTGAGCTGTTAATATGTCCCCTTGTTTCTGCAACAACTTCTCCATAGCTACAATTCTTTCTTCAATAGTAAAATCAACGACTTGCTCTGGTTCTTCAGTGGTATTTCGCGTCACCACCATGATGAGTGTTTGAAAAAAGTACTCATTCTGATACCTTTGATGATGGAAAACGTAACCAAAAATTTGAATAAGAAAAACAAACTCTTTATTGATAACAACAAAGCAACGTTCAGAGAAACAAAACTTTGGAATTCTAATAACAAACTGTGATTTGGAACCTCTGTTCTTAAGAACTCAAAATACTTAAAATAAGCTGCAGGTTTTTTATGTGAATGTAAAAATATGCTACAAGTGCCTTATATAAGAAATAAAAGTAAAAATTAATAAAAGACCTAATAGAAAACGAAATACAAACAAATTCGATAAGTTAATAATTACGTCTCTGTGCAGACCACCGCGTCACTGCCGCCTCTCACTTTTCCGACGGTTGGTGGTTCTCACCGTTGCTGAAAAAAGCTTGTCACCATTACTAGCTCAAGGTCGGTACTCCCATTTCACCTACCCTCCTCCTAACGCGTCGAAGATCTTCGTTTGTGCAACCTCTGATTTGTCACTAATGGTGTTCAGCCTCCATATGCGACGGCGACATAGTGGCCAACTTGACATCTTCTTCCCTTGCTCCATGTCAAGACATGGTGCTGGGCTAGATCTGTCTTTCTGGGCAACCTTTTTGCACACTGGGTCCCTCCGCGCCGATCTCTTTGGTGAATGGTCGGAATCCTCTCCGGTGGTGGGGTTTTTTAATGATGTCGTTACCGTGTCTCCGAGATAAGCATCACGATCATGTTCTATGTCTCTCTATTTCGCCTTTCTAACTTTGTTATGTATCTGTAATCCAAATTTGAGGACGTTTGGATCTTGTTTCAAATAAACTTAGGTTTTTTAGCTTAATTTTTAGGTGTAGAACAGGTTCTGACTTTGGTTGGGTTGTTGAAGGATTTGTGCGTTTTGGTTTCTTAGGGCTAGGTTAAGTTTTTTATTTGGTTCATAGTCAAGGCAAATTAGATCCTGCTTGTGGTGTGGTATGTTTCTCTACTCGGTGATTTATATTGTAGATTTGTCTTGACGACGTCATCGGTATTACCTCAAGCTTGAAGATGAAGGCTTTCGCGAATTGGTAATGATAGTTTCTTCGGTTTACTAGTTTTCAATTTACAATCCATGCAAAACATTAGCTTTATCTCTTTTGTTTAGATTGAGAATTTTTAAGGGTTTGCTTTAGTTAGTTCTCTCCGATTTGTATTTTCATTTGCATTTTCTTCGATGTAAAAAACTTCTTGAATAATATTATGCCGTTGATAAAAAATTTAAAATAATTACGTCTTAGTTACCTAACGAAATTAGGATAACCTTTGCTTCTGTTTTCTATAAATGGGCCCAATCTTTTAGCCTACTGTGAAGTACATGATATATAGATGGTTTCCTGAGATTAAATTAATTCTGGAAGGCCCATCTTATTTGGGTTTAGGATTTATATCCGTATCTTTCAGGAGATTTTGTTTCCAGTTTCCGCTCCTATGTTGGATGAGTTGTTTAGTTAGAAACTTAGAATTGAGTGAAAGTGTATTGTTCTTCGTGGATTTTCAGAAATTTTGGCATTGGTATTTGGTTTTGTAACACCTTAATTCGTGATATAATTAAATGCTTGACCAAAAAAGAAAAAGAAAAAAAGATGATGAATATAGAAACCAATCAAAAAACCAGAATGATTGGTTTACTTAACCAATTTATTAAACCAGTTGCGACCCCGTGACGATTCATGAACACTAAAAGGCATATCCTGAGTCATTTTCATACAAACGCATACCTCAAAACACACAAATTAGTGGAAGGAAACTGATAATATGAACTCAAAAAAGAGATCACTCAAAATAGCAAATAAAGAGAGCGGAGGGACTTAGAAGAGTTCAGTTTCCTTGTGGGTATGGATCACACAGTCTGACTGCGGTATAGCGACACAAGTCAACACATAACCATCTTCCATGTTGCTATCATCAAGAAACGAACCATCTGATTGGTCAACTTTGCCTGTCACGATCTTACCAGCGCATGTTGAACACGCACCAGCTTTGCAAGAGTAAGGCAATTCAAGCCCAGCCTCTTCAGCTGCATCCAAGATGTATTGATCATCTGGAACCTCAAATTCATTCTCTTGGCCATCCGGTGATATGAGCTTCACTTTGTAGACTGCTGACATCGTGGGGCCTGAGTTAGCTGAGCTTTTCAAGCCAAAGGATCTTGAAACCTTATTGATTGATCCAACAGAGAAGTTGTGGCTCTTGCTACCATTGAGCTTGTTGGTTGGCTGGCTTCTAAAAACCGCCTTGGTCATGCTAGAGGAGGAGATTCTCACAGTCGCCATTCTTTTCTTTCACCTGCATTTCTAAACAACTTTTAGAGTTCATAGTTTCTATCCACACTAATCATGGCTTATTAAATATTGTACCTATTCACACAATACCGCTTAATAGATGAATATCAAAAATCTCTACAATGATTTTGAAAACCCATTAAAACAAACACTGAAGGAGAACGACACATTATTAAAGTAAGAACCATGTACTTAGTAACGTAGCCTCTCCAATCTAACAAAACAAATTGTATTAGAGAATTAAGAAATCAACGTTACAGAGACTGTGCATCACAAGTAGTAGCAACTGGAAAGTGGAAACTAGAACCAACAAGAGAATCTATTTCCTGTAGCAAAAATAGATTGTGAAATTCTACTATATGGAGCATAATGAGAAGATGCAAGCTCGAAGCTATATCAGACCTTCACTCGAAGCTCCAATACATGACTAAATTACAGCTTATAAACTGATACTAAAACAGTAAACATGTGAAGTTCTTATCAAATCGACTTCAAAATTGTTTGAGATCATTGTTTGAACTAAGATTTACTAAAACATAACAAAGCTCGACGGCATCAACAATCACTTGAAGGTTGATTTCGTCTGATAAGACTTTAATTTTGCAATTAAAAGATAAGATTACATAAACTGGATTAGCATCCACATGTACAACGCAATAATCCAAGATCAAATCAGTCACTGTCAAACGAATCGAAGAATATTTGATTGAGTATATTTTTTTTTTGTCCCCACAAGAAATTGATAGAAAAGAACAAGAAACAAGTAACTATCGATAATCAGATCAAATTCGAGAAACACAGAAACAAAAATTAGAGAAAATCGAATCAAATCTGAGAGATGAAAACACTTACAGAGAGATAATGAGGGATGAAGGAAGGAGGCGGAGAGGGCAAGAGAGTTGGTGGAGAGGAGAGAGGTTTAGAAAGAATTATTAAAAGGGAAGAGAGTTCGGCTTTTGGAAGGCCATGAACGGGCCCAACTTGCCACCTGAGACGGCTACTTCTTTTTTTCTTTTTCTCAATCTACTACTCCTTCTATTATTTAATAAGAGTATTATTCTAGGTTTTTTTATACAAATTAAGAAATAAAATTATACTTGCATTATAAGATTTGATTATTTTTCAAAGTTTATTTATTTATGTTGTTAAGTCCGTATTGATATTTTAGAATATTGTTTTGAAATATTGTTTTAGAGATCTGTAACCTGAACAGAAATTGATATGTATTAGACGAATTGAACCCGACAAAGTACCCAAATGGATACCAAATTTATATACCCAAAAAACAGAACACAAACCGGAACCAAATCAAACATCAAATTTTAATTTTTTAGAGTTTTTGTATTATAATTGTTTTTAATTTTGATTTTTTATATAAAAATTCCTCTAAACCCGAACTCGATCTATACTCAACCGAACCATATCGGAAAAGTAAATACATCTGAGTAAGTTTTAAATCAAAAGAACCAAAATCCTGAATTAGAGAAACTAAATCCGACAAAATACCATAAATGGGTCTAAATCTATGTACCTGGATAACTGAATTCAAACGTGAACCATAAGCGATTTTGTAACTCATATAATTTTTTAAATCTTGATTTTATTTTATATTTTCTATTAAAATACTTATTATTTATGAATTCTTATACGAAAATTGGTAACAAAATCCATCTTGTACCTATTTTATGGGATTGTGAATTTAGGTTAATTTTATCGTATAGTTCATAACACGTTCAAAATGAAAGTGTATTCTGCTTTAATATATAAGATACTAAAAGGTTTTTATGTCCCTAATCATTATATGTAATAATTAACTAAATTCTATATAACTAATTTTGATTGGAGGTAAAAATTAGAATTATTTATGTAAAAAGTTGCATTGAAATTGTAGAATGGCATTGTTTGTAAAATACATTTTTTTCTTTGAATGACACTATTTTATAAACCAAGGGAGTACATAATTACTGTATTTATAAAATAAGAGTAATTAATAAAAATAGTCCTCTCAAAATGCTCTTTTTCAAAACATACTTTCTGATGACCATTTGTCTCTCCCAATTACGAAAATTGTAAGTTTTGAAAAGAGTACATGCCAATAGGAATACTTTTAAAAATTCTCCTAAAAATAGTTGTATCGAAACAAATCTTTCAGTTGATACCAAAACGTTTAGATGTTTAACACTTGTAAATAAAAGAAAGAATCAACTTTTTTATTTGATTTTGTTTAATTCAACCTTACTCTACCAGTCCGCATACTATATTTTTAATAATTTCTTTTGAATTCATTTATTTAAAAAATATTTATAATAATAATATTACGCTTAAATAAGTAAAAATAAAAATTTATGGATATAAAAAATATATGTAATAGTCTAAAACATATTAACATTTAAAATATTGAAAAAACTTTACTTTTTTATTGAGTAAATAATAGTTAAATTTGTTAAAAATGAATAAAATCGTAAGAACTTTAAAAGAATTTATAAAATATATTTTTTAAAAAAACTGATATATTTGATTACAAAAAAAAGTTATTGAAAAATTTTAAATATTTTTTTTATCATGTTTAATAATATACAAAATCTTGAGTTTCTATTCAGATAACTTTTATATTTTTTTATTTTTTTAGGTAAAATATTTTTAAAATATTTTGATTGATTTTATAGTGCAGTTTTTGTAAACATTAATAATAAAAAATCATGTAATAACTATGTAAATCTAAGGTTTTAATAAACTACATATTGCTTTTTTTAAATAACACATAACCGCGAATTGACCGGCAAATCTCCAAACAGAACTTGTTAAACCACAATCTGCAAAGAATCTGTCCGCGAATCCACTTTTTAAATGGGTCATAAATATATGTTCAAGCTCGTCCCATCACGGACCGGGGTTAGGCGAGGCTTGCAGGTATATAGTCCACTTGACACCTCTAACTAAAACTGGTTGTAATTTAAACTTACCATCTTGTACCAAATTAAATAAGGAAAAAAAAACTGAACGACATGTTTTTGAAATTTTTTGGTTTGATATTGTTGTTAACAATAACTTTAAAAAGTAAAGTTATGGCAACTAAAAACAAAAAACAAAATTTGTCAATAATAATTAGATCGAGAAGGTCCAACTATGGTTAATGTTTTAATTGGAGTTGGATGCGATTACAACTCCTTTTTTGGTGCCAATCTAGATCAAAAATAAATTAACTGGACCACCTATTTTTTAGCAAACAAAACTCTTTTTAATTGATCGAATTATCTATGATATTTTTTATATAAAAATTGCAAAGAAGAAAAGAAAAAGAATATTGGGATATTTATAGAGTGTTTAGTTTTGTAAAACAAGAAAACGAAATTGGTTTTGCCACATAACTAGCATCCTCTTCATGTCAATTTTTTTTGCCGGAATTTGATTTAAGGTATGTGAGTAATCTAGCGTAATAAAATTTAAAGTTTGAAGTATGGATTATATTTATCGATTTAATTATTTTTATTAGAATCTTCGCCATTGCCACTATTATAGGTTATGGTATTTGTTCTTTATAGTGTCGTTAGTGACTCAAAATATTAAACGTTAGAAGAAAGATAATAATTAGTAGAAAACAAAAAATTGTTGTTGTTATTATAAAAAGAAAAACACAACCCAAAAATATAGCAACAATTGAAATAAGTTGAAATGGTCGCATCGATTAGTTCTCCAGCTTCCCATGTGTAATTTCACATGATTATGTCAAAAATTAATTGTAGATTATTAGATCACTACCGATCAAAGAACAGGTCATACTATTTCACAAACAAAAACAATATTTTGAAATGTAATATTTGTTTCATTTACTGATAATTTACCTATCTATCTATATATATATATATATATATATATATATATATATATATATAT
>OVBA01008751.1:0-11849 GCA_900406435.1 Lepidium aucheri
TTATTTCTTTTGATTCGATTTCAATAAAAACATACAATTAAAAAAAAAATTAACCATTTAAGATTTGATTTTTCGTTGGTTTAAAAAAATTTCTTACCAATTAAGATTTGAATTTTGTTTGTTAAAAATAAAATTCTAACCAATTAAGATTTGATATTTATTAGTTTAGAAAGACCAATTACAATTTGATTTTTGCTGGTTTAAAAAAGAAATCTTTAACCAATTCGATTTTTTTGATTGGTCGATTTGTTTTAACTAATTAATTTGTCTCAGTAACATTTGTTTAGATAATTTGTCACGTGATTTGGTCTTATCTTTATCTTTTTGTAGCAATAATTTTTTTTAATTTCCTTAATAGAGATTTTGTTTATGATTTGGTTCCTTTTTTAAACCTTAATTTGATTGGTTGTATTTTTGAACTTTAATTTGATTTTTTAGTTATAGTTATTTTAACAAATAAGTTAGTTAAAATTATGATAAGATCCTTAATTAAACAGATTTTGTTTCTTAAATTAAGATAATATAAAAATACTTTATATTTAGTTCAGTAATTAGATTTTAAGTCCCAAAATTTGTTTTGATTGGTTAATTTGTTTAAACTAAATAATTTATATTTTTGTTTATATAAGATTATTTAAAAATCAATGATTTGTTTTTAATACATTTTTATAAAAACATATAATTAAAAAGGAAACTTCAACCAATTAAGATTTGATTATTGTTAATTTAAAAAATAATTTCATACCAATTAAGATTTGAATTTTGTTTGTTAGAAAATGAAACTTTAACCAATTAAGATTTTATTTTTTTGGTTTAAAATAAAATCTTTAACCAAAAAAATTTGATTTTCAATGTTTAAAAAAAAATCTTTAACCAATTAAGATTTGATTTTTGTTTGTTTAAAAATAAATCATTTTTTTGGATTTTGATAAGAACTTTAAAATGAGTTTGTTTGTTTTAACAAATAAGTTTGTTTGTATTTTTATAAAAACCTTAATTTAAATATTATTATTTAACACAATAGAAAACAAAAAAAAGTATCTTATTTAAATATTTCTAATTCAAATCCAAATACCTTATATTTAGGGAAAGCAAACAAATGATATTCCTAATTCTAATAGAACAAAAATTTTAATCGAAATCTACATAAAATATCTCGGAACAAATTTAACAACACCAAAGATTTTTTGTACTTTTTTTTTCTTTAGATTTTTTTTCTTCATTGTGTATTTCTCTGAATTTTTTCGTTGAAACCCAACAAATAAACCTAGAGGATTAAAGTTAAAATTCTAAAACTCTAAAAAATATACATTTAAGTACATATTCAAACGATTGATATGGTTCTTTATGATTTTAAGCTACATTATTAATAATTTATCTATGTGAATACCTTTATAATAATTTAAAATATTTTATAATTAATTGATAAATATATATATATATATATATTTTAGGGTAGGAACAAAATAGCCTCAGAACGCTCGAGTAGAAACAAAATAGCCCCATGTGGGATTCAGTACCAAAAAAAAACTCTATGATTTATGTTTTTTTTGTTGGAAAAAAGTTTGTAACAATATATAAAATAATAATATAAGGGTATTTAGGTCATTTTTCCATAATGAGGGATATTTTTTGAAAATATCCAAAAAATGAGGGCAGTGATGAAAATGTCCTCTTTTGAAGGGCATTTTTTCAATTCTCCCTTTAGTTTAATATAACGTATACAAATAAATATTTGGGAGGTATTTAGATACTTATCTTCAGTTAGGATTATGATTAATTATATCTTATCATATTCGATTTTTTTATAAATATTAAATTATTCAAAATATCATATATATATATATATAATTTTCGTTTTATATAAATAATTTCAAATATAATAATTTTTATATAATAAGATTACTAATGAAATTTAATTTTTGTTAAAATTAACTTTTTTAGCAATTATTGGATTAGGATTTTTTATAAATAAATATTATTCAAAATATAATATATATAAATTAAATATTTCATTATTTATAAATCAACTTTAATATAATTATTTAAAACTATTTTTTTGTTATAATTAATTTTCTAATAATTAGTATTCCCGATTTTTTTTCGGATTAAGATTTTTTAGGTTAGGAATTCGTTTTTTTTTGTCAACAATATTGGACCACAACTGGCCGGCCCAGTAGCCAAATTCCTGTATAATGCAGGCGGCAGGACTCGATCCCGTAATGTGTAAGTGCGCCTGCCATTTAGTGGACTTACCCCTGCTACTGGACTAAAGGCCACTTGCGTTAGGAATTCGTTTTAGATTAAGATAATCTAAACATTGAAAAAATTTATTTAAAGATTTATCTTATCTAGTTTTTATAAAATAAATAAATCCAAGAAAATTTCAGATCATTGGATGTGACACATAGAAGAATTTTGTTAATTATTAACTTTGAAAAACCCTTATTTATATAATAAGATCAGTAACTAAATTGATTACTAATATATAAGATAATAAATTTTAAAATCAATTAAAAATACTTATTCCCATATGTGGGAAAATCACCTAGTATTTTCATAAAAATAAAGATATATAGGGATTTTCTTATTGTTTTTGTCGTTATCTAGGGTTTACTTTCTAAAAACCTAACACAAAGAGTTTTGTTTCGCTAAATTAAGATAAAGCTAAACAACAAAACTTCTGACCTCACGTCTGTCTTGTGGCCAAAAAAAAAAAAGAAAAAAAAAACAATAAACAAATCGACTTTAACATCAGCTTGAGCGCGAGAGGTTCTGATTCCATGAAGATCGAACTCTAATCCAATTATTGTATATTGTATTTCTCATTTTTTTCGAAGTTTTATCATCTGCACATATTCGTAGGGAACAATTCATTTTCGATCTGATCGAAATTAAAAGTTTTTATTTTTAAACACGATGGTGGAGGAGATGGCTGATCGGAGCGACGACCATGATATTGAGGTTGAGGGATCTTTTAATGCGTATGAGAGGAAGATTTCTGGGATTTTAGAAGATGGATCTGTCGGATATCGACAGCCTCTACTTGCAAGGAATCGATTAAACACAACTTCGCAGATCGCAATTGTCGGAGCTAATACTTGTCCCATTGAAAGCCTTGATTACGAGTATTCTCTTTTGCTCTTTTCTCTTCTTCTGCATATAATTTTTTGGATTTGTTTTCAGAATTCATTTCAAGTTTTGTGAGTCTACCGAGGTATAATTGTTGGATTATGTAATGTTTTGGGTCCCATTGACTTGTTAAATACAATGTTGCATTATTTTATAGAATTGTCAGAAATGAAGCTTTTGAAATGGTGAACTTTTAGCTTTTGGAACATCATGATGACCACTGAGCTTTCAGTCTTTATTTTGACTAAAGTGCAAAGCTTTTTAGGAGACCTTAAGATGCAATCTTGTTTTTCAGGCTCTATTGGCTCTTTTGTTTGTACTTTGTGTGTGCCTCCTTTAGCTCTAGTTGATTGTTGTCTTGCCTAATTTGGTAAGATTAGTTGGTGTAACATTTTAGGCTCTTGACTTACAAGCTTATTTGGCAGGATCTTTGAGAATGATTTTTTCAAGCAAGACTGGCGATCTAGGATGAAGATTGAGATACTTCAGTATACGTTTCTCAAATGGGCGCTTGCTTTTCTTATTGGTTTAGCCACTGGGCTTGTTGGATTTTTGAATAACCTTGCTGTTGAGAATATAGCTGGATTCAAATTCTTGCTCACCGGAAATCTCATGCTCAAGGAAAAGTAAGTGTAGCTTTCGTTGTTCATCTATGCTTTGACGGCCTAAACTTAACTCTTATTTTGTCTTTTATGAATTCAGTTGCTTGCTGTGTAACTGTTGGTGTTGTTTTAAATTCATAGTGGTTGTTACTGCTATGCTTTGATTATATCTACTTTCTTTATAAAGATTTGAGAAACAGGGCTCTCAGCAATATATGCCATGGATAAATATACTGTGAAAGTTAGAGGCTCAGAATGATAACTGATTTCAGGATCTTTCTCCATTACTGCAGATATATACAGGCATTTTTTGCATTTGCTGGTTGTAACTTGATTTTGGCAACTGTTGCTGCTTCACTCTGTGCTTTTATTGCTCCGGCAGCGGCAGGATCTGGCATACCCGAGGTTAAAGCATATCTCAATGGTATAGATGCTTATTCAATATTAGCTCCAAGCACCCTTTTTGTTAAGGTGAGATCCCGAAACATATTTCCAAGTGGTTTTTGTTCATTTTAAATTTAGCATTTGTTTCTTGGTGGTGAATATTTGGTTGTGGTAGAACTTGTTTCAGTAAAGACTCTGTAGCCTTTTTCTCATACGAAATGTTTCGTAATGGCAGATCTTTGGCTCTATATTTGGAGTTGCTGCTGGATTCGTAGTTGGAAAGGAAGGGCCTATGGTTCATACTGGTGCTTGCATTGCTAATTTACTTGGACAAGGTGGTTCCAGAAAGTATCGGTTGACTTGGAAGTGGCTCAGATTCTTCAAAAACGATAGAGACAGAAGAGACCTGATCACTTGCGGGGCTGCTGCTGGTGTAGCAGCCGCCTTCCGTGCTCCAGTTGGGGGAGTGCTTTTTGCCCTTGAAGAAGCTGCTTCATGGTAATTCTCTGTTTCCTTTTAACTTCTTATACTTTATTTAAGGAGTGATACCTTACACATGTGAGGCCATTGTAGTGGCAGACTCTGAACTTTTGTATGATAGCTTAATAGAGTGATGCTTTATAATGCACCATATGAACATTTTAATAGTACGACAGAGGAGACTCCACAGCTAGAAGTCTTACTGCAAAAAGTGCAAAAAGCTCACCATGTTTTACTAGTTAAAACATTTTTCATGCAACATGACTGTCATATGCAAATCAAAAATTATTAAGCAAGGAAATCCAAGTGATACATAGTGTGTGCAGTCTGCCTATTAGATTGATATATCCCGTGGAAAAGATTATATCTCACTTTTTCAAACTTGGCAGGTGGAGGAGTGCCCTTCTTTGGAGGACATTCTTCACTACTGCAGTTGTAGCAGTGGTGTTACGAAGTTTGATTGAGCTCTGTCGATCTGGAAGATGTGGACTGTTTGGGAAAGGAGGTCTCATCATGTTTGATGTAAATTCAGGACCAGTGCTTTATAGCACTCCAGATTTGCTTGCAGTAGTATTCCTTGGAGTTATTGGCGGTGTGCTTGGAAGCCTTTACAATTACCTTGTGGACAAAGTCCTACGGACATATAGCTTAATAAACGAGTATGTCATTTCTCATAAAGTTAACTCTTTTATAAAATCATTTCCTTGCTTCTATTTCTACAATAATGTTAAAATGTAGTTTTCCGTAAATTTTGGCTGTTCACAACTTGATTTTCTGAATTGAGTATTTTGTTTATTCTTTCCATGATTTTCAGGAGAGGTCCCCGGTTTAAAGTTATGCTTGTCATGGCTGTTTCCATTTTGAGCTCGTGTTGTGCATTTGGTCTCCCATGGCTTTCACGGTGTATTCCATGTCCTACTGATATAGAGGGAAAGTGCCCAAGTGTAGGTCGATCAAGCATCTATAAGAGTTTCCAGTGTCCTCCAAACCATTACAATGACCTTTCCTCCCTGCTTCTCAACACCAATGATGATGCAATCCGTAATCTTTTCACATCGAGATCTGAAAATGAATTTCAAATCTCCACCCTTTGCATATTCTTTGTTGCAGTATACTGCCTTGGCATCATAACATATGGTATAGCCATACCCTCTGGACTTTTCATTCCTGTCATTCTCGCTGGTGCCTCTTATGGACGACTAGTGGGTAGACTGCTAGGTCCACTATCTCAGCTTGATGTAGGTTTGTTCTCTCTGCTTGGAGCTGCTTCCTTCCTTGGAGGCACAATGAGAATGACGGTCTCTCTATGTGTCATACTGCTCGAACTTACAAATAATCTTCTTATGCTGCCATTGGTGATGCTTGTACTCCTAATCTCAAAAACAGTTGCGGATTGTTTCAACAAGGGGGTTTATGACCAGATTGTAACCATGAAAGGATTGCCTTACATGGAAGACCACGCAGAGCCCTACATGCGCAATTTGGTTGCAAAGGACGTAGTGTCTGGAGCATTAATATCCTTTTCAAGAGTTGAAAAAGTTGGGGTAATATGGCAGGCTTTGAAGATGACAAGTCATAATGGGTTCCCTGTAATTGATGAGCCACCTTTCACAGAAGATTCTGAGCTTTGTGGGATTGCTTTGAGATCCCATATCCTTGTCCTCCTCCACGGGAAGAAATTCTCAAAACAGAGAACAACTTTTGGTTCTCAAATTCTGAGAAGTTGCAAAGCCCGTGACTTTGGCAAAGCAGGATTAGGCAAAGGGCTTAAGATTGAAGACTTGGATATAAGTGAAGAAGAGATGGAGATGTATCTCGATCTCCATCCCATCACTAATACATCTCCTTACACCGTGCTTGAGAATCTTTCTCTAGCTAAAGCGGCTATTCTTTTCCGACAACTTGGTCTCCGTCACTTGTGTGTGGTGCCCAAAACACCAGGGGTTAGTTGTCCCGCTCTCTCTATATCTCCCTCCCTCTTTCTCTGGACTTGTTTATGTTTCTAACACACATATGTCCTTAAATTGCAGAGACCACCTATTGTCGGAATATTGACAAGGCATGATTTCATGCCAGAACATGTACTGGGACTCTATCCTCACATGGATCCCCTCAAGTGAACATGGTATTTAGCTCTTCAATTTTCTTCATTGTTGCCTTTGCAATTTTGGTTTCTGTCATCTTCTTTTAACTAACAGAAACATTTTGATTTTTTTCTTCAGGTGACATGAAAATGGGAAAACAAATTCCTTAGAAGAGTTGCCTACAATGTAAAATGTATATCTAAATATCAAAATTAAAAAACCCAGGTCATTACTTTCATGTCTACTTAGGCATTTTCTTTCAATTATTTGTTGAAAAATGTGAGATGAATGATGATTGGAACATAGGGCATAGAGGATTGTGTAATGAGGTAAGTTTGGGGTCATACATGTTTTCTTTGTTTTCCATACATTTATTCAATCAAAATAAAATAAAGCCACTGTTTTTTAAAGCTTCTATAATTCTTTTCTCTAAATCTTTAGTTTTGTTTGAGGAAGTGGTTTATTTTTTCTTTCACAAATTTGAGGAAGTGGTTTAGTCAAGTTATTAAATGTTACAAAATAGGGTTTGCATTTGAATGAGTTTGTCGTTCCAATTGACGATAAAAAATATGTTATTGAATCAATTAGGAAGTGCACTAAATAATAATGTATTTTAATAATTTACTTTATTTGCTGAGTTGGTTTTACTCTACTGGTTAGGATAATTAATAGATTTTATGGGTGAATTTTAGGTCATGGATCGGATTTTGTCGATCTAATTGTTGAGAATGAAAATAAAACAATAAATAATTTAGGTTATTTAAAACTTTTAATCATTTTGGTTAAGGGATATTTGAAAATCCTATGAAATTAAATTGTAAGATTTAAATATTTATACTTTAATCTTAAATATCGTGATGTCACTAAAATCTAACTATTAAAAAGGATCAATGAGTCTCATCCTCCATACTTCCTAATTCTGTTGTGTAATTGTTTCTTATCAAAAATTGATTTATCTGTATTTCTTACATGTAAAAAATATTTAGTTGTGTTGTCTAGGTTAACGTAATCAAACAATACGTCAACATTATGTTTGGGTTTTCGTAGTTAAGTTTCGAGCCCGGATTGTATTAGTCCGTTAGTGTGGGATAATGCAAATGGCTTAGAACATGTTAGACAAAACACACCAAATGCATAACTAAATACATCAACTAGATGCCTTGTATTATTTGGTCATATTGCATGATGCCAATCAAACACTATAATAAGGTTACTACATTTATACCATAACTACAAAAATAATTTGAAATTTATAAACTACAAATCATATGGTGAAAAACATTGTTTAACTGTAATATTTACTTAGCTATTACCATATGAGTAGTGCTTCTTCTTTCTTTTTTTTCCCCCAACTGATTATATTTTATTATTGGCCAAAAAGCCTAATACAAATGGTCTTACAATTAAACTTTCTAAAATGCCCAAACAACATAGCCCAGTTACAAAGAAAAGGTAGAGCAAGAGTGATGTTGATGTGCTACAGAAGTTCCACATGTTAATCTGGAGTTAATCTCAATATACAAATCACCGACGTAGATTACGGGAAACATAGCCGAAAATAACCAATACGTTTTTCTACAAACCAAATGCTATTAATCTTTTCCCAAAAAATAATCCGTCCGGTAGAATCTTAAATCAGCCCAAAACGTTGAAATTCATTTACAGAAACCAAACCAAGCAACTCCAATAAATTGAAGATTTACTCTTCAAGACTTGATGATAATCTTTTCAGCCATTCAATACAATCTCAATTCACCAAGGGTTAACCTGTTGTTTGAATGGTGAACCACATATTTCGAACTCAATAACTTATATTGTTTCGATTCCTACATATACTCAAAAATCCAGTGTAATTCCAATTTAAATGTCTAAAAATTAAATTATAACTTGAAATTTTTAAAATATCTATCGTTGGAACTGTTAGTCAACAGTTAAATTATCATGATTAACACGGGAAATAACTGATTTCAGACTAAATAATCTCTGTCGCGTTGGTTCCTCTATGAAATTTTTAAAATTCAAATTGTAGACATGATTTTATTAAAATGAGACAAAATCAACATTGACCGTTTAAACAGAGAGTCAACATTTAAATTACACTAATTAATCTAAATTTTTGAAAATTGTAATGTGAATGGTCAATTTCTTTGTAGTAAGTTTAAATTTCACTCCTAATAAATTATTTCAGTAAACATATTTTGTGGGCATATGTTTTTTCAAGCATTTGTTCTTTGTGCAATTTAAATCTAAAATATCTTTATACAATTGTGACATTAGGCACAAGTCACTTATAAAAATTGCACTATTTTTGCTGACACGTGAAATAATTAAGGTCCTTACTTTTTTATTTAAGAAAGTCACTTTTTCTTTCATCGAAATAAATGTGTTTTTTTCATCTGAATTATAGTATGAGAACAGACGAGAAATACAAATTTACATTACAAAAAAGTTGGAGTCGACAATCTCCACACAAATTGGCAAAAGAAGTACAACACATGATGACTTATACATCATTTAAGGGAGAAAACAAATTGGAAATGTTAACTCAAACTTGAAAAAACATAAAAAAACCAGAATGCTAACTACCAGAACTATAAGACCTCCTCATAGTAGATGGAGCATACCTCTCAGAATTAATGAATGAAAATTTCTAAACTGACAAGAAAGAGATGGAGAACATAACCAAACCTACAATATAAGTTTCTAAACCGGAGTGTTGTTAATCTTCTCCCAAAAAATAATCCATATGGTTGAATCTTAAATTAGCCCAAAACGTTGAGATCCATTTGTAGAAGCCAAACCAAGCAACTCTGACAGATCGAAGGTTACTCTTCCAGGCTTGAAGATAATCTATTTTCAGCCATTCAATACAAACTCAACTCACCAAGGATTAACCTATAGTTTGAATGGTGAACCGCATATTTTGAACTCAACAATTTATATTGTGCCAATTCCTACATAAACTAAAAGATCTGGTGTAATTCCAATTTAAATATCTAAAAAATTAAATTATAAACTTAAAATTTTTAAAATGAACTATCGTTGGAACCGTTAGTCAACAGTTAAATTATCATGATTAACACAGAAAAATAACTGATTTTTGACTAAACAATTTCTGTTGCGTTGGTTCCTATATGAAACTTCAAAAATTCAAATTGGTAGACATGATTTTATTAAAATAAGATAAAATCAACATTGATCATTTAAACTGAGAGTCAACATTTAAATTACACTAATTAATCAATTTTTTTAAAAAAATTGTAATGTGAATGGTCAATTTCTTGTAGTAAGTTTAAATTTTACTCCTAATAAATTATTTCAGTAAACATATTTTGTGGGCATATATTTTTTCAAGCATTTGTTCTTTCTGCAGTTTTGAAATTTTGAAAACTAAAATATCTTTATACAATTGTGACATTAGCCACAAGTCACTTACAAAATTGCCACTATTTTCTGTTAACATGTGAAATAATTAAGGTCCTTACTTTTTTATTTAAGAAAGTCACTTTTCCTTTCATCTGTATTATAGTGTGAGAATACACAAGAAATACAAATTAACATTACAAAAAGTCTGGAGACAACAATCTCCGCACAAATTGGCAAAGGAAAAAAACATATGATGGCTTATACATTGCATCAAAGGTAGAAAACAAGCTAGATATGTTAACTCAAACTTGAAAAGACATAAAGAAACGGGAGTGCTAACTACCAGAACAAGAAGACTTCCCATAGTAGATGGAGCATACCTCTCAGATAAATAATCGAAAGTTTCTAAACTGGAAAGAAAGAAATGGAGTACATAACCAAACTTACAAAATTTCCGGAGAGCAAAGTTAAAACGAATGACCATAATGCTTTAGTAGAAATTTAGTAAATGACCAGATCTAGATCAGTCTTAAATGTAAAGAGAGGGAGCGAAACATAGA
The DNA here is from genome assembly GCA_900406435.1 of Lepidium aucheri. Lineage (NCBI taxonomy): Eukaryota > Viridiplantae > Streptophyta > Magnoliopsida > Brassicales > Brassicaceae > Lepidium > Lepidium aucheri. Next base: position 10,609 of record OVBA01008751.1, read on the forward strand.
TTCTGCACGAAAGAAAACAGAAATTCGAAAAAACATAATTCATGATCGATACCGGAGAAATTATTAGAAACCTCAATAATAAGGAGATAACAAACCAGCACGCTTGTAAACCAAAAAGAACACAAGTCAATTTTTCTAATTTCTTTTTATCTTTATTTAAGAAGATTTTTTTTTGTAATTACTACATATTAAAGTAAAAAAAAAAAACAAATAATGTAAAAAGGTTTCTGCAACATTTTTATGATGCAACATTTTTTGTTACAAAAAAGGTTTCTGCTTCTCTTCTTATAACATGTGAATTATATTCCTTGCATCTATCTTTATATCTGGTAAAAATATTGATTATTCTATCGTTACATCTGCATCTATTCTTCCTGCATTTATCGCTATAATAAGATTACAAGAGTTACATGATTTTTCTTTAGTTTTGTAAGTTTTTAGGTAAAATTTCACTCTTCCATTTTGCCACTTAATGTTACACATGTTTCTCAAATAACTCCAACAATAGACTCATGTAATATTAAGGTTTTAATTGTCCGTCGTTAAGGTTTTCTAAAAAAAAAAATTAAAGAATTTATAGCAATCAATATTTTTCTTCTAAGCAGGTGTATTCAAACTAGGATTTTAGGTGATTTAGGGAGGTTTAGATTTTAATAGATTTGGAAAGACTTAAGTGAGTGATACAAGATCCAATGGTGCTTCTAGAGGATAGGAGTGGTGGAGATTAGACAAAGGGAAATTTTAGGTACTTCCTTTGTCAAATCGGTTGTGATGAAGGTGAAGTGATTGACTCGCTCAATCAATGGACGAACAAGAATGCTTAAATCACTCAAACAATCTTAATCCGCAGACCAATAGAACAGAAGTATCTCTCACACTTAATATCTAAAGGTATGAACAAAAGAGAACAAAGAAATCCACCTATGACTCTAATGAACTAACACAAAGAACTCGGTCTTTGAAAAGAAATGATAAACTTTATTAAATAATTGATCAAAGGTTCGTTTACAGTGAAATGAAAATGAGCTCTTATAGGCTCAAAGACAACGGCTCTAAGGCCTAAAACAAGAAAGAAATTAAAAACTTAAGAAAACTAGCCGTTTGACAATAATGAGCAAATCGGGCAAAATAAGGGATGTGCGGCCTCCTTTGTATATGATTGGTTTAAGGGGATAGATCAGCTTCTTTGAAACATTCTGGTCATCATTGAAGTTTTCCAAATTGCAGAAGTCTTGGTGATA
>OVBA01008752.1:0-11847 GCA_900406435.1 Lepidium aucheri
AATGGGTTAACCACAACCCATTAACACTTAAACCCATTGGATAATAGGTTGAGTTGGGTTGGGTTTACCCATTTTGACACCCTTACTTTTAATATACACATTTTTTTTAATGTATTTAGTAATATATGTTTTTAATGTTTGAATCATAGCATAAGAAGCCTTAATTTTTTTCATATGTTTAGACAGTGGGATCATTAAATTTATTCTATAAAAAAATTTTAAAAACAATAATAAGAACCAATTTGATATAACTAGATGTTAAATCTTCTATAGTATATATGAATAATTTTATTAAAGTTTTCATAAATTGTTTGATAATTGAGTAGACAATGTGGTGTAATTAGTTTTGATCCAAAAGATTTTTGGATCATCCATAAAGTTATTAATAGATTTATTGGTAATAGATTTTGTTTTTTTTTTGTAGAACATTTCCAATGGCATATTAGAAGTAATTCTTATAAATTTAAAGGTTATTTTTTCTTACGCATGCATATATATATATATATATATATATATATATATTAATATTGGTTTATATAAACAAGATGAAGAGAATACTCATACTTCTACATATTTCTGTCATTGAAATATTTTAAAAGATATTAATATTATAAATTAATTAATATATACAATTATAGTCAGAATTCATACTAAATTACTGATTTAAAAAATTTGGTATTTATGAGAAAAATATAGAATCGTATATCCGAGTGACAAATTTAGAGATTTTATTATAGGAGGTATAAAATAAAATATAATTAAAGTTAAAACAAAAAGCATAAAACGAGATGAAATTAAAATTTATAATCAGATAATAACAAAATAACATCAAAAATTCAAAATTTAAATTTTTGATAGTATAATTACTAAAGATTAAAGTATCTACAATACCATACTATGAATTCATTGATTATCTAAGTGGACGACAAAAAAATGTACTAAAGATGCACTATGTTTTAAAGATTACTAAAAATCTTCCTTTTACATCAATAATTATTTTTACTAAAACTACAGTTATATTTTTAAATTTATCATGCTAACTTAAATGGACTGACAGTAAATTGTAAGAGGTATATTGATATTTCAAAATTTTGGTCAAAGTTTAACAATACCAAAATGGAATATTCATATAGACCTATATTTTAAATTTTTACTTTTACCTATTTCTTTCATTGGTATTTTTATAAAAAATATATTAATTTCACTATTCTTACAGTTTTTATTCCGATTTTTTCCATAAATTGGTTTTTACTAACTTCAAAGTTAATGTATTTCTTGATAAATTCGTAAAAACAATTAGCTTTAAAGTCTATCATTCCTTGTAAAAAGAACAACCCTTAGATATGTAGATTGAACTGTATTTAGATAGGAATGCACTGTTAATGCTTCTTCTTTTTTTGTTCTAATGGAGTATTACTTGAAAATAAAAAAATAAAAAAACATCCAAATATTTTTTTTCTTTTTATAATATTATAACGTAGATTTAGCGGTTAAACAATTTTTCTTTTCAGTTTCAAAAAAATTAATTAATTTAACACTTTGGAATCTTTAATTTGCTATTCTATATATCATTTTTTCGGGGAAGTCCAAAAATCAATCAAGTAAATCTAAATTAGTTCTTCAAAATTATTTTTAAGAAATTTTATTTTAATTTAGTGTTTGCTTAGTTTTTTAATGTGAGTTATGTTCACAAACTAATCTTTCTCCTTGTAATTATGTAGTTAAAACATATACATAATTATGGGGAGTTGTACAAAAAATCAATTTTCTGGATTTTGATACAACTCTAACCAAATAAAATACTTCAGTCAATGAGTTTCTGCTATGAAGATTGTTTTGGATGCAAAAAACATAATCGCTTTTACTAATGGGTTTTTAACTCGACCTGAAGAAGGTAATCCTCTGTTTTGCATCTGGTCTACATGTAATAGCATGGTAAAATCATGGTTTTTGAACGCAGTTAGCCAGCAGATCTATGATAGCATTTTATCCTTTGATAATGCATCGGAAATCTGGACTGATTTCCACAACCGATTCCACATGATAAATTTACCACTCACTTTTCAATTAATTCAGCAGATTCATGTCTTACATTAAGGTTCTATGGATCTATCTAGTTATTATACTCTTCTAAAACATTGTGGGATAAAGTAGATGGTGCATAACCTGCTGAATCATGTCGTTGTTGCAACACTTTTAACTTTGCTGGACAACAAGTCGGTTGGTCATCAAGTTTTTGGCAAGATTGAATGAGAAATACTCTATAATTTGTGGCCAAATCATAAAGAGAAAACATGTCCCCAACTTAGTTGAGATCTACAATACGTTAGATCGGGACGATAGTCAAAGGAAATTCAATTTTGGAGTCATTCCCGCAGTCTATCAAGTCAGTCAGGATGTTTCTCAACCTTATATGGTGAACAACTCCACTTCTGTTGAACTTGCGATGTTGAATGATGTACATATTAGGACTCTCAAACCGACTTGTTCTCATTGTGGTTACACTAGACACATTGCAGACCGTTGTTACAAGCTGCACATATATCATGTGGGACATAAGAAAGAAAAAGCAAATGGCGATAAAGTTCAATCTTCTAGGTCCTTTGTTGCTCAAACCACTGCTGCACCATAAGAGAAACCACAGTCTGTTGAATTAGAAGGCCTGAACAGAAATTTCAATAAGAAATAGATTCAGAACTTCATTGCTTAATCTAGCATTAAGCTTCACTTTCCATCTGTTTCTATTGTCGCTTCAGTGTCATCTGACAATACTTATGTTATTGAATTCTCTCCTTCCACTTTAGATATATTGGGATTACGACAATTTCTTGTTGCACTGCTGATAAGAAAACACGGATTCTATACTTTGGTGCTACGCACCTTGTTTCTCATATTGGATATCAATTTATTGAACTTGACGCAACAGTTAGACACCAAGTTAACCTTTCCACTGGGACAAGAATCTGTGTTAGTGGTGTTGGCAAAGTGAGGATAAACGGTGACATTGTTTTATAGAATGTATTATACATTCTTGAATTCAGATTGAATCTGTTGAGTATCAGTACTTTGACTACAGACCTGGGTTCTAGAGTGATGTTTGATCCTAAATGTTGCATAATGCAAGATTTTATCAAAGAGTCAGTGATTGGACGCGGTAAAAGGCTTGGGAACCTATACATTCTCGAAGTCGAAGACTATGTTTCTCATACTCTAGTTTCTAGTAGTTTTTCTACGAATTCGATAATAAATGCAAATGTTTAGCATGAATGTCTTGGACATACTTCACTTGCTCAAATAGACTTGCTCACATATGTATTAGGGATTTCTAAACATAAGAATAAATGTCTCATACATTGTGATATTTGCCAGCAAGCTAAACAGAAGATGTTACCATTTGCAAAACGTCAAAACATGTATCCTCAACCTTTTGATCTACTTCAATAGATACATGGGAATCATTCTCAGAAACTACTCAAGAAGGATACATATATTACTTAACAATAGTTGATGATAACACTCGAATCACATGGATATATCAACAAAAGCATAAAAGTGATTTTTTGACTGTGTTTTTACTATGGTTAAAACACAATTTGGAACAAAAGTGAAGACAGTTAGATCAGATAATGCACCAGAACTGTGATTTGAGACTTTATACAAACAAAAATGTACACTCTCTTACCATTATTGTCCAGAAACACCTGAGCAAAACTTAGTTGTTGAAAAAAAAACATCACTACATTCTCAATGTTGCTAGAGTTCTCCTTCAACAATCTTGAGTTCCGTTTTTTATGTGGGGAGACTGTGTTCTCACAACGTTTTTTCTAATAAATAGAACTCCATGACCTCTCCATAACATCAAAACTCATGAAATGCTCATATAAAAGCTACAAGTTAATGGATCTTGAAAGCCACACCATTTTGTCTCTCGCAATGTAATATTCTATGAGGATTTGTTTCCATTTCAACATGATTCAGAGGCTGTTGATAAGAGTTGCAGGTTCTTCCAAGAATACATGATTCAAACACTATGAATGTTATTCAGAGGCTGTTTCAATTCTTGTGACAAACCTTTAGTCTTAGAATCATTAAACAAATCTTTGCACCAACACTAGTATAAATAAAAATTGAATATTTATAAAAGAAAACATTAAAAAAATGTGAAACAAAACCTCTCTTTTTTTATAGAAATAATTTTAGAAAAACTTTTTTTAGGTTTGCTCACTTCACATTATCATCTGGATCATCCATTCTTCAAAGCTGTCTTTTTCCATATTTTTTTTGAGAAAACAAAGAGGAGCAAGAGGTGTAAGAGAAAGAGAAAAAATCAGGGTTTTGTTTTTGGCTCTAATACCATATAAAGATTTCGGAAAATGTTTATGTTATTGAGTTGGTTGACGATAGAAGAACACAGCATCCATATATCTAATATTTGTTATTGACATTGATAACACCAAATAATAGAAATCCGCCTAATCCTTATTTTAATAGGATGTATAAAAATATTTTTCGGGTTTCACTTCATAACTGAGTTCTTGTGACCGACATGACTTGGTCCGCAAGATCTTTCCATGATATCTCCAATAATAACCTTCTCCTCTGAAAACATGACCTGAATGTCCACCACATGCTGCACAAGTTATCTCAGTTCTTCTCCCATATATCAGGCTGATTCATAATATAGAATCAAATCAAGTCCAAAGAAAACTAAACCAAACCTATAAACAAAACTAGCAAAAGAGAACAATTCCAGTTCGGTTAATGGCACCAGGAAGTCCTTCAAAGAAAGCTGGCCAACCACATCAAGAGTCAAACTTTGTAGTTGATTTATAAAGAGAAGTTTCACATCCGACACAACTGAAACTACCTTATTCAAAGAACTTATCATATTCTCCTGTTCCTGCCTTTCTGAAATATCATTTAAGAACATAACTGGGATCAGATCATCACAGTTTCTTATGGACTAGAACAGATTCATATTAGAAAGAAACAAACATACTCAGTGCCTTTTTGAGTAAGAATCCTAAACTGTTCAGAAGTAAGAATCGCACACCACTCGTCCTCTGGTTTTTCGACCGACAATGCAAGAGCTGCCATAATCACTATAGAAGCTTATCTGATTATCTGGATCTTGAACTACTGAAAATGTAACTTACTAGTGTTTTTTGGGGATGTAGTTTTGCGTCTATATTCGTTATATGTTTATATATGAACCATTGTGGATCTTTAGACTGGTATTGGAGGATTAAGTTAATGAATTATGCACGTGATATCTGTGCTGAATAATCCCAACATTCCGTTCAGGTTCAGTTTCCAAAATTTGGTTTAATATATAGAAAATTTAAGGTTTCGTGCTCGAGATATAACTTTCAGGTTTTGGATTCGAGATTGTAGATAAAGACATCCGATTAAGACATATCAGTTCAAAGATTTCGTGTTTTCTGAAGCTTAAATACAAGTACAAGTACTAGAACTTCAGCTTCCGAGTCTTTAGATCCGACCAAACCAAAAATATAGAGGTAACTTAAACTTAAAGAAAAAATGTAAAAACATCAGAACCTTTTGAGGCAAAACATAATAACGGCAGATTTTATGTAGTTGCAGATCATACAATTTGTTTGCCTTGGATTAATGTATACAATGAAAACTGAAAAGGAAAACAGTACAAGGTAACATCAGAGATCACTTACAGAACTGTATTCCAAGATTTACAAAGAAGAATTAGCAGGTGTGAACTTAAGTGAAACACTGTTCACACAATGGCGTTCATCGGTTGGAGTAGCGAAACCTTCTCCTTTGAAAACATGACCAAGATGTCCACCACATGCTGCACAATTGATTTCTATTCTTCTCCCATCTGGATCTGCCTGTACAACAATGTAAACACAGAGTTTAAGCAAAAGATACATTCATTTCGAGTTATCATGTTCATGAAAAGTATGTGTTCTTAGAGTTTTGTTTACCGTTCGAGTTATGGCACCGGGAATTCCATCAAAGAATGCTGGCCAACCGCATCCAGCGTTGAACTTTGTGGTGGATTTATAAAGAGGAGCTTTGCATCCTACACAACCGTAGATACCTTCTTTGTCGAAATCTACATATTCTCCTGTGCCTGGATATCTGAATTAAGCATAACACAAACACAAACACTGGGATTATTCAATCTCATATTCAATACCAGAAAGGCCAAAACCACTAGTCGAAATAGACATTTTTTGGGTCATACATAGCAATCCATTCTCAGACACGAAGGCTCTATAGTGACAAAGAAACTAACCAAATAAGGCGACAGATTTCAAAAGTGGAGCTCGTGCAGTATGCATAAAAACAACACTCAAGACCATATCTACTTACACAACCTAGTTTAAGAGTAATAAGAAATATGCAATCTCAAATTCAAATACCAGAAGGACCAAGCCTCAAGCCGAAGCAAACATTCTCTGGCTCATACATAGCAATCCATCATCAGACAGAAAGGCTCTATAGTGACAGAGAAAACTAACCAAATAGAGCAATAGATTTCTTAAGTGGAGCTCTGGTCGTAGTGCATTATGTATATAAACAAGACTCAGAGTCTCAGACCGTAACTACTATCACAATAATGATAAGGGCCATGGAAGCTGCTAATTCGAATAACTCACAAGAATCAAACCAAACATGGAGAAGAATTGAAATCAGAAGAAGAAACGTTTAACTCAGAGATCACAATTGTGCGAATTACGAATTAAAGCCCTAGACTTTTCAAAAAACCAATTACCAAATCGAAGCGATGAAGAGAAACTATCCTATATTCCCCAAAAATTTCCAGAATTTTCTAAATTTTTTGAAGCAAATTGAAATATGAAAATCGCAGATGAAGGCTTACTCAGTGCCTTTCTGGCGAAGAACCCGAAACTGTTCAGGAGAAAGAACAGCACGCCACTCTTCATCTGACTTCTTAATCGATCCCGGAGCTGCCATGGCCACCGTTGAAGCTAAAGACGGAGGGAGCTAGAGAACCGAATAGGATTGATCGTTGAAGAAGACGAAGTTGCGTGTGATAAAGTATTTAATACTCTTGTTAATTTATTAAATTGACCCTGGTTTTTATATTTAGTAAAATAACACCCCTAAAGTAAAAATTGTAACCAAAAAACCCGTTTGAGGTTTTGTCGAGGTTTATATATAATTCTTCCAGATTCTCTTTCTTCTCAGTCTCCATTGATGTGTGCGAACATGGTTGTTTCAAAGGCTAACAAAAGCATGTTAAGCTCAGTATTTTTCTCCCGGATCAAAAACACTTGCGAATCTTCAATTGTTTCTGGCACCGTCAGAGACAGAGACATCGCCGGAACTTCTCAAGCTGTTAAAGAGCTTCTCAGTTTTAAAGACTCTTCGTCGGGTAATTTCGACATTGAGATTGGATTCTTGTTACATGTACCCTTCTCGATTGTGAAGTTTTCAACAATTTGTAATATTGAGAAATTTGAGATTTTGTTCATCTGGGTAATGTTTAGAATTCTCGATTGGTTTTTGTGCTAATGTTATCATTATTTTTTCCAAAATCTTAGGTGTAGATCTTGAGGAAACGCCATTACAGGATCAAGTATCGAATTTATTACATGGTATGTGTTACTTTGTGTTTATGAGAAATCTCTTATTTTGGACGAATTCTCAAGTTGTTTTTTTAGATTAATGATCTCATTCAAGCATGATTCAATCATACTTTCAGTAACTGCTGCGGAAAAAAGCTCTACGGATAAGACTTTATTGAAGATACCAAGTTTTACCATTAAGATTCCTGCTGATATTTTGTTAAGATCCAAAGAGTTGTCCCGTGAAAGGAAGGAGAGACGTATTTACAAGAAGAACGGTCTGTCACGGCGTTTTGCAAAGATATTTAAAGATTCTGCTGAGAAATTAGGTACCGAGGCTATGTTTGGTGCTTTCGACAGGGTGGCGAAAGAGATGAGTGTAACTGAATACAATGCAATGATTGGAGTTTACTTAGAGCACGCTGAGAGAAGCAATGACCTAGATTATGCTCTTGATCATATCGAGAAGGCTTTAAAGCTTTTGAAATCCATGAGAGATCGCGTATTTACGATTGAAGAAAGAGTTTACGGTCCTATTCTTGATTATTTAATTAATATGGATATGGTAGAAGAGTTCCATAATTTCAAGGATGTAATTAGTGAGGCGAGTTTTGTTTCGGTTGAGAGACTTGGTTACTATGAAATGCTTCTTTGGATCCAAGTTGGCGATGGGGAGAAAATTGAGGAACTTTGCAGTACAATTGATGTTAATAATGGGGAAGGACTTTCAATCTTACAAGGTAAATGATGATTTGAAAATTCTCTTGTTTGAGTCTCTCTCTTACTTGGAAAAAATTAACCTTTTAATCCATAAAAACAGAAAATTATTTGCTTGCGCTATGTAAGAAAGACCAAAAGGATTATTTGCAGAGGTTCTTAGAGAAGGTAGACATAACAAAAGTTCATTTGCCGGACCTATTGGTAAGCATATTTGGATACCTTGGGAGGCTTTCTTTGGATTCTGTTGCAAAGAAGTTCCTTTGGGATCTAAAAGAAAATGGTAAGGTTGCAGTTGACTTAGTCCAAGAAATTCAATAATATGTCTATTTCTCCAGAAAATCATTGTTAAAGCATGTTTAATATGTTTTTCATTAACATGCGCAGATGAAGGATTAAAGAACGTCTCAGATCTCATCTCTATCTATTGTACTGACACCCCAAATCAGACGGTAAGGGCTTTTCATGAATATTACTGGCAACTTAGTGATTTAAGTGCTAAGATAACAGATGCCTCCTAGTTGTCCATCTTTTCGCTGATTTTTTAACAATTAAAGGTTGAGGATACCATCTTAAAGTTCAACAAGATGCATGAAGATGTTGATGTTATGCCTTCGTCTACATCATACGAGAAGCTTGTTAAGTATAGCTGTGACTCGAATGAGGTAATTCTTATGCTTATCTTATATTCATTTTCTTTATTTTCTGGTGCTCTCTGATAATTATATCCTCCATGCTGTAGGTGGTCACTGCTCTTGATGTAGTTGAAAACATGGGTGAAGCAGGTCTGATAATATCAGCGGATATCCTACAGTCGTTGTTACATGCCATTGATGAAGTTCTTGAGTTTGATTTGGTACACATTCTCATTTAGCTTTAATCTATATACAATAGGCTACTGAGAAATTGTGTTCAGATTCCTTTCAAATGTTTTGTTCACTCTTACTTTATCATCTTTTTTTTTAAATAAATTCTATCATCTTTCCTTACAACACATAAGGCAGCCTCAAACAGATTTACATTGATTGATCTTGAGAGATCACCATCAAGCCTTCCTCATACATCTGTTCAGATTTAAAATATGGAGTTTCCTCGATTTTTACTGTTTCAGGTGCGAAGAATCCATTCTATCATGTGTGCGAAGAATGTGAAACCAAATTGTGAGAACTTTCAGAGTATTATACGTATGTGCACAAGAATCAAAGATGTAACTTCCTTTCCACTTAATTCGACTTCAGTATATCGTCAAACTGTATATTACAGATGAGGGAATGTTTGTCTGCTTCACTTTCTACAAACACAAAAATTTGCTGTAACGATTTTGATTTTACGTGCAGTTTGAAGGTGCATATAATATGCTTGGAAATTTGAAGAACTTTAATTTGAAACCAAACTCTAGCATGTTCAACAGTATATTGGCCGGATATTTTCGGGAGGTAGTATCCTAATATAATGTTTGCAAATTCATACCTGACAGATCGTCCATTTATTTTCAGCTCCGAGTCTCTTAAATCATTTTCAGCTAATGTTTCTTTGTTATGTTTTTAAGAAAAATGTGAACAGTGCGTTAATGGTCATCAATCAAATGAAGGAAGCTGGCGTTAAACCTGATTCCACAACTTTTAGCTATCTAATAAACAACTGTAACCAGGAGGACGCTATTACTAAGGTATGATTCAAAAATTCTGCTCTCCTGATCTTTATTGCACTTGATCTTCTTAACCTGGGAGTCATGTAAGTGTCACTACGTAGTGTCTATTGCTCTCCCTCTCTTTGTATTGTGAGTAAGAAACATGTTTTTGCTTCTTATAAGTACTACGAGGAGATGAAGCAGGCAGGGGTTCAAGCAACTAAGCGAATTTACATGTCCCTGATAGATGCATATGCCGCATCTGGGCAGTTTGACAAGGCAAAACAGGTAGGCGTGTTTAGTCTTTATTTCTTTGTAAGTTCTGGAAGTGTAATATATTTATGTAAAATCTTTTTTGTTCCGACCACAGGTGCCCTTAGACCCGGATGTTCCGGCTAAAAGCCAAAATGAGCTGAAAAGTGTGCTTATTTCGGCTCTTGCATCACGTGAAAAATGGGCAGATGCCTTTAGTATATATAAAGAAATGAAGAAAGCCGAATGCAATGTAGACCCAAAATCGATTATATCTCTCATAGTAAGCTTACACTTTCAATCAAACTTTTTTCTTTTCTTTATATCATATATGGACCAATTGATAATCAGGATGCTATGATTTTCTGTGTAGGAATATTCTAATTCAAAGGGAGAATTAAGTACGTTGATCCAACTGGCTGATGATATACAAGATGATAATAGTTGGATAGATGGTTTCTTCAGAATGATCTTGTTCGCTGTCCGCAATAGAAAGTCAAGGTACAGAAAATCACCCATTCTCTAGAATTACTTCTTCTTTATTCCAGTATTGAATGTGTTATTCTTGGTTTGCTCTTTTTGTTGTATAGTAATATTCTTGATTTGCTGAAGCAAAACAAACTCCGGTTGTTGAAAAAAGATTTTCCTGTGGAATATCATTTCGATGAGGTTTGATTCTGTTTCTCTCATGGGATTCTGGAAACTTTGTTCAATTTAATATCTAAGATGTCTTTAGTTAGGTGAAACTTTCACATTCCATGTGCTTGGATCATCGTGGGATCTCTTGATGTAGAGATCATCCTTCCGAGAATTGAAGGAAACAATTTTTAGGTTACCAATGAAATTTGAAGTGCTAAGAAAGAACATTTAATTAGAATAACGATCAAGCTCAAGTCTGTAGATTTTAGCTACCTTCTTTTTTAGTACAATTAGTCTTCAATACTTTAGACCCTCCCAGTGATTTGCTGTTTTGGTACAGGTGTTTTGGGCAATCGCAGAGACAGAGCCAAGCAAAGTGAATCTAGGGATGGATTTGCTAAGATTTTTGAAAGAGGAGCTTGGGTTTGTTCCTTCAAGAAGATGTCTAGATTTTCTCTTGCATGCTTGTGTTAATGCCAAAGACATGAAGAACGGTCTATTGGTGTGGCAAGAGTATCAATCTGCAGCACTACCTTGCAACGTCCTAAGCTTTCTGAGGCAAGCCACTTAATTATTCCTTTTGCAAACATAGATTCAGATGTGGTTTCTTTTCTCTATAACTAAAGATTTAGGGGGAACAAAATAAAAGGAACAGTAGAAGATTTGTATAGTAATTTCAGAAACAGGACAGTCATACACTTGCTACCCATTAGCACATAAAGAGTTCCAAGTTTAGCAAATGTTTCGGTATACAGGCTGCATTAGCTACAAAAGAATGCAGTTGATTAGATCCTTTGTTATGCAAGAGATAGAGAGATTATATTTGTCGCATAAAAAAGTTCATTTGTTATGGTTTATGGTTTGGCAGGATGTATCAAGTTCTACTAGCTTCAGGGGATTTGGATGGTGCCAAGGCAATGGTATCAAAAATCCCAAAAGATGATACTGATGTTCAACGTATCATCAAAGAAAGCCAGATTGTATATGGGAAAAAAGTCAAATAAACCCTCAACTTACAAAAGTGGGTAGAATAAA
>OVBA01008753.1:0-11846 GCA_900406435.1 Lepidium aucheri
TTAATTAACTTTTCCTTAATTTTAATATTTTACATAATTTATATATATTCTAATTTTTTAATTATAAATTCTCGTTATAAATAATTTATATCAATGATAAGAATATCCATTTTATGGTAAATTTAATAAGTTGTATATACTTTTTATATATTAAATTGTATATATGGAAAATTCTCAAAACATATATTTCATATATATAGGAATTTTTAAATAGAGAACACTTATTTTATATTTTTATTGGATAGTAAAACGTGAAATATTTCAGAATCAAAATGAATAATTAATAAATATTACGCTCGTTCAATTGACATATATATAGAATTTTTAAAAAAATGTGAAATAACAAAAATTTAAATACTTAAGATTAAAAAGTGGTAATTATATATATTGTTTTGGATTGTACTTAAATAATCTATTTATTTTTCTAAATATAATGTTATTCATTTATATTTAAATTTAAAGTTAAATATAATTAGATTAAATAATAGGAAGAATTTCAAAAATACCATTTTCCACATGCCCCTTTTCAAAACCTACCATTTCCTTTGAAAATTGGGAAAGAGAAATAGACATGAGGGGGTACTTTTTGAAAAGGGGCATGTCAAAAAGGGCATTTCTTAAAATTACTCTAAATAATATATAAATTATGAAAATATTCTATTTCCAAAACATTTAACTATATTGTATAATTTTGATATATATTTTAATAACTTCGAATATATGATTGTATGTATATGTTCTATAAAAACAAAAATATTTTTAAAAATCTGAATTTGGCAATATATATGGTTAAGATTAAAATACATATTATATTGTCATTTTGTGATATAAATTAAAGAATAATAGATAAATTAACTTTTTCAAAATAGAAACAAAATAGTTAAAATAAACAAATAAAAATCTTTTAAAATAGAAACAAAATATTTTTATAAATTACACTTAAAAGAACAAAATAAAAAAAATATTTATAATTTTTATGTTACCTTGTTGAAGTGTTTGACCATATTATTTCTAGTGAATTTTTTGAGCCTACGAAAATTATAAGATTACTATTTATACAAAAAATCAAATAATTAACAAAAAATTGTGTTTACCTTTACACTTTCTAATGAAAATTTGGAGTTGTGATGTTTGCTCGTATCGAAAAAAATTGAGATATTGAATAATAATGGTGAATGGTAATTAGTTGGAGTTTAAATTTCAAATTTACAAAATAAAACAAATACATATAGATGAATATGCAAGTTACTTACATATGTATTGTCTTCCATAGTATAAAAAAAGTCACATTAATTCTTCATGTTGTCTGGATGATTTCAACCTGCAGTCACAAAAAAATATCATCAAAAAATATAGAGCGGAAAAACATGGTGAGAAATAGGTCGATTAGAGTTGCTTTTATAGGAAAAAAATTACGGATGTATCATGTTGAATATGTAAATTTTAAAAATAATTAGTTAACATATATTTAGCATTAATGCGAAAATATATTGAAAGCAATAATTTTCTATATTTACTTCATACGATTCAATAGTTATGGAAAATTTATATTTTGAATTCTAAATTGCTAAGTTCTTAGAAAATTAAAATAAGAATATTCAAATGAAGATACATAATAAAAAACAAATTCCAAAAATTAAGTTCCAAAAATTAGGATATTCTATGGTTATTTAAGAAAAAAATAACATTTTAAGAATATTTAAAATTAAATTTCGAAAATTAGGATATTATTAGGATATTCTTTGGTTATTTAAGGAAAAAAGATTTTAAGAATATTTAAAATTGAATTCCGAAAATTAGGATATAATTAGGATATTTTATGGTTATTTAAGGAAAAATGATTTTAAAAATATTTAAAATTAAATTCCGAAAATTAGGATATAATTAGGATATTCTATGGTTATTAAAGAAAAAAAATAATTGGTCATAAAAATAGGAATTTGTCTAATAATAATATTAAATAACTAGATGATGTCCCGTGCTATGCACGAGTTATGTAATTTATATCTTCTATATATAAGTTATGTTTTTGTGAAAATTTGATTTATTTCGTGCATATTTATATTAAGATTATATTTTTCCTTTTTATATCTTATATATATATATAACAAATATACTTATTTTTTAATAACTAATACTTATAATCAATATATATATATATATTCTAATAAATATATTTACTAAAATTGTGATTGTATATAAAATTTATAAGATATATAATGCCTTTTCTATATAACAAATATTATTATTTTCTAATAATTAATACTTACAATCGGAAAATAAATTTTTTCTAAAAAAAGTTATTACTTACGTATAAGATAGATATCTTTAAGTGGTTTTTCAAATAACTTAAGGTAATCAACCAATTTTAATCCGAACACAGAATCTCGTAGAAGATCTGTTGGCTTAATTGTGGTTTTGCATGTGAAAAAGACCTTGAAGTTATGAGTAGAAGTACGGTAAGCTCGAGTTGTAGGAGAAATTTGTAGGTTTATAATGATTTTAGTACTTCATTGTTCAAGAAGTTTTTTGAATTAAGAAATCAATTTATTCTTCTTCACAATACTATGAACTTTATCACCCTAATATATATATATATATATATATCAATTAATTAAAAAATATTTTTAATTATTATAAAAGTATTCATATAGATAAATTATTAATAACATACCTTAAAATCACAAAGAACCATATCAATTGTTTGAACATGTATTTTAGTGTATATTTTCTAGAGTTTTAGAATTTTAACTTTAATCTTCCAGATTTTTTGTTGGACTTCAATAAAAAAGTTTCAGGAAAATACATGATGAAAAAAAATCGAGAGAAAAAAAAGTACAAAAATCTTTGGTGTAGTTAAA
This sequence comes from Lepidium aucheri, assembly GCA_900406435.1. NCBI lineage: Eukaryota > Viridiplantae > Streptophyta > Magnoliopsida > Brassicales > Brassicaceae > Lepidium > Lepidium aucheri. The sequence goes on from OVBA01008753.1 coordinate 2,862, forward strand.
TTTTTTCCAAGATGTTTCTTATATAGACTTCGATTAAATTTTTTGTTCTATTAGAATTAAGAATATCATTTGTTTGATTTCCCCTAAATATAAGGTATTTGGATTTGGATTAGAAATATTTCAATAAATTATTTTTTCTATTGCTTTTTATTGTGTTGAACAATAATATTTAAATTAAAGTTCTTATGAAAATAAAAACAAAATTATTTGTTAAAATAAACAAACTCATCTTAAGGTTATTGTCATAATTTAACAAACAAAATCTGTTTCATTAAGGATCTTATCATAATCTTATTTGACTTATTTGTTAAAATAACTATAACTAACAAAATCAAACTAAATTTCAATAATACAACTAATCAAATTAAGGTTAAAAAAATGATGAAATAATAAACAAATTCTCTATTAACCAAATCAAAAAAAATTATTGCTACAAAGAGATAAAGATAAGACCAAATCATGTACAAATTATTTAAACAAATGTTACTCAGACAAACCAATTAGTTAAAATAAATCGACCAATAAAAAAAATCTAAAATTTAAAATCTCTATTATTTTTTTATAAAGATACAGAAAATCTTATTGTTACGGTTTTATTATAGTAGAGATATAAGTTAAAAATTATTTTATATTAAAATTAAAATAAATTAATAGTATTATGTAGATAAAGATATTAATAAAAATTAGTTAAAGAATTTTATCAATAATATCAAGAGATAATTTTTTTAAATTATTATAAAATACATGAATCTGTCAACACTACAATTTAATTATATATAGAGATTTGGATTACGATTATCTCAATACTATTTTTTTGTTATTTTTATTGCGTTGACCAATAATATTTAAATTAAAGTTCTTATCAATCCAAAAAAACTTATTTGTTAAAACAAACAAAATCATATTACGGTTCTTATCAAAATCTCAACAAAAGATTTTTTTTAAATTAATGAAAATCAAATCTTAGTTAGTCAAAGATTTCTGTTTAAAACCAACGAAAATCAAGTTTTAATTGGTCATTCTAAACCAACAAAAAACAAATCTTAAGTGGTTAAAATTTTATTTTTAACAAACAAAATTCAAATCTTAATTGGTTAGAGATTCTACTTTAAACCAACAAAAATCATATCTTAAATGGATAAATTTTCCTTTTTAGTTGTATGTTTTTAGAGGAATCACTAAACATACCCTTTTCAAAATGTCCTTTTTCAAAAAGACCCTCTGATAACCATTTTTCCTCCTAATTTTCAAAGAAAAAAATATGTTTGGAAAAGGATACATGCCAACAGGGGTATTTTTGAAAATCCCCCATGTTTTTATTGAAATCAAATCAAAAGAAATAATTAGTTATTAAAAATATTCTTATCTAAACAAAAAGACAAATTAATGAGCTTAAACAAATCGACCAATCAAAATAAATCAAGAGATTTAAATTTTTATTATATTATTACAAAGATACAAAAAATCTTATTGCGATATTTTTATTATAATAGAGATATTAATTAATTAGAAAATATTTAAATTATTATAAAAATATTCACATGAATAAATATTAATAAAATATCGTAAAATTACAAAGAACCATAAAAATCGTTTGACCATGTTCTTTGGTGTATACCTTCCACACGTTTAGAATTTTAACTTTAATCCTCCAAGTTTTTTTGCTAGGTTTCAACGAAGAAATTTCAGAGAAAGACATAATGAAGAAACAATAATCGAGAGAAAAAGGGTGTCAATTTCATTGGTATTATTAATTTTTTCTGGGATGTCTCTTATATAGAGTTCAATTAAATTTATATTCTGTTAGGATTATGAATATCTATTGTTTGATTTTCCCTAGATATAAAGTATTTAGTTAACTATCGAGTTAATGTTCTTATAAACAAACAAACAAAATGTGTTTAATTAAGGATCTTATCATATTCTTAACAAATTTATTTTCTTGTAAAAACTTAGAAAAAACATGGCTGATTTAAAAATTCAACCAATCAAATCAAATCAATAAAAATTTATTGCCACAAAAAGATAAAAATACAACTGAATCATGTGACAAATTATCTAAACAAATTTTATTCAGGCAAATTAGTTATCTAATACAAATGAACCAAATATAGATTTTAAATCTCATTTTATTATTATAAATTATACGGATAATTCAACGCTACTGTTTTATTATAATAGAGATTAGAAAATAATTAATTATCATAAATATACAAATAAATAAAATATTAAGAACATACCTTAGAATCACAAAGAACCATATCAATGGTTTGACCAAACTTTTTAGTATATACTTTCGAGAGTCTTAAAATCTTAACTTTAATTATCCAATTTTTGTTGCATGGTTTCAATGAAGAAATTTCTAAGAAAATCATGATTAAAAGAATAAAAAATCGAGAAAAATACTTGTCGTTGTGAAAAAAAATTTCGAATCGTTTGAGAATTGTGAAAATTGTCCTAGGATGGGTCTCAAATATATCTTGTTTATTAGTTTTTCTATTAAAATTAGGAGGATTATTTTTAATAAATATCGATTAGGATTAGGTATATAATTATTCAAGAGATTAAAATTGTAATAGAATAATTTTTACCCAAAGATAATCTCAAAGTAAGCAAAATGTTAATATTAATCTGATGCAGTTAAATTTTACTAATAATTAAATTACAAAAAGTAATATTTAATCAAGGGGTGATCGGTCTAATTCTACCCCAAAACTTTCGTATAATTATGAATGTACCTATATTTTGAGGCTCTTGTTAATTGCACACAAAACTAAAACTAGAACTCTAATTCCACCCGAACTATCACATATAGTACCACAAACACCCAAAGTTTGCCCCTCTTCTTAATTGCACATAAATTTATTTTATTAAAAATCTAATTTCACCTGAACTAACATACATAGCGTTAAAAACACCCAAAGGATCAAGATAGTTTTTCGTCAATAGAGCTATTTTTGGGTCGAGTTTTTTCGAGATTTCAGTTCCATTGATTTAAGACACATTCGAGTATTTTTAATTTTTGGATCGGATTTATTTTGGTTATAGATCAGGTTTGAATTCAGTATTTCTATTTGCTTTCATAAAAATTCAAAATTTAAAATCGGGTAGAATTAGGCTTTTAACTTTAATTTTGTGTGCAATTAAGAAGAGCGGTAAACTTTGGGTGTTTCTGATACTATGTGTGATAGTTCAGATGGAATTAAAATTTTAATTTGAATTTTGTGTGCAATTAACATGTGCTTCAATGTTTAGGTATATTCATAGTTATATGAAAGTTTTTGGGTAGAATTAGACCGATCACCCTTTAATCAAATCTAAAAGTAGGCGAGAATCTTATATATTAATCTGATGCCGTTAAATTACTTGTCGGTGTTACTATTAGGTAAATTACAAAAAGTAATATTTAATCTGGATAATAATAATTAATTAATTAGTTATAGAATCTTATCAGAATATAATTGTGTAACAAATATTATGTAATAATATTTCCTAGTAACAATACAATCTAGTCCAAAACAGAAAATATAACACGGTATTTAAGTTAATACTACTGTTTTATTATATAAGAGATAAGATTTCAGATGAATTATGTATCAAATATATGGAAGATTCATGATTAGTGCATAGTAATTATATAGGGTATGATGTATAGGATTACAATTAATGTTATTACATCAATAACCTTTTCAAAAAATTTGAACTATATTATTTAAATAAAATCTCTAATGACATTATGAATAAATAAAGTTGAGTCAACAGGTAAAATTAAAATTTTTTTTTTATTATATAGTAGATGACCGTAAAATATCCACCACCAACTTGGAGTCAATTTCCAACTCCACTCGTGAAACTCGCATCTCCCATGCGATATAGAGACCATATTACACACTCCATAGCTCAGCAAAGAGGACCGAACAGTAGTGTAAATTTTAGATTATAGATAGATCTCGTTGCAATTCACACATATGAAAAAGAAAAATTGGAATTCACACAAATAAGAAAGAAGAAAAAGCTCATAAATAAATCTGGTAAACCATATCAAGGAAAAAATACCAAAATTTATAGAGAACTCCATGCTTTCCAATGTTATCGATTTTCACCCCGTAATTTTTGATTCTTTAATAATATCCACGAAGGACGATGACCATCTCGAGGAAGCAAATAAAAAACGAGTCAAACTAAGTAAATGGACCATCTAAAAAGCTGAGCCATTGTTAAAACTATCAACGGTCAGACATCTTCACTACAAACAACATTTTCTGTCCTCTAACTCTGAGCCGCTCTGTCTTTAAGCCTTGTCTTCTTCTGCTAATCACAATCTGATTTTTCATTGCATTCACATCAGTCTTGATTCTATGTTTCCTTCTTCGATCACAGTTGATGTCATATACAAATGCAAACAGATTTGGTATATTACATTAACAAGATATTGTACCTGAAATCTTGTAACTTAAGAGTCTGATCAGTCCTGTGATGATGATTAACATTTGTTTGGAAGCATCTTCTTCCAAGGGACTTTATGGTTAGAACCTGAAGAACACATCAATTATTAGAGGGATTATCACACTGTATATGAAGTTGAAACTCTACAAGATCATATGGAGAATTTACCGTTTGTCACGGATGAAATGATGGAATTATGGCATAGGACCCAGTATTGTTTCAATGGCATTTGCATCCATGGCCTCGGTGGAGGGAGATCGAGCCCCAATTTTGATGGCATTCTGAAAAGACGACAGAAGGTTAAAAGAGAGAGGGGGCTAAGCTTTGTGATCAAGATCATATGAATTCACCTTTTTCCACTGAGGATTCCACGAGCTGATGCAGTTAGGGAAGATGCTGATAGTCCTGAAAATATTGTTGTATAGTGTGGCAATAGAATCTGTCCTGCAGTATATTCATTTAATTTCAGTAGACATTAAACACAAACACAAGCATAATAGAGATTGGCTAGTCATTTGACCTAAAACGGCCAATAGGTCACCTATGCTTAAAAAATTGCTGCGAAGAGTGGAAACCATTAGAGACGACTTCTTTTCAGGAGTATTGTGTTCTTCTAGTAGACTTTGGGATTCTCTACTGCGTCTGTCTTCAAAAGCATCATTTGAGAATTCTAGGACATGCTCTCCATAGTGTTCCATTTCAAACCAAACACCAAAAGGGAATCTTCTACGCCTGACAAGCCAAATCATAATTTCTGCATATGGTGTTGCATGGATGATGGAGATGGCAAATTCAATCAACATACATATGGAGTTGATTGTTGTGCTCGTAATGGTGAAAAAGATGTAGAAAACTGAAGTTGTTGGCAAGAGAAGCAGAAGAGGAGTGAACAGAAGAGAGCCCACTACATGTTGTTTCACAGTGTAACCATAGCTATCCAACCTTTGACGTAGAGGATTCAATTTCCGCCCTCTGGAAGAACAAAGAAGAACTCAAGATTAGGTTGAAGGCATTGTGATGAACAAAACTGGTTCACCAAATAACAAGATAGAAAATATCTATTATTTTCCTATGATTCAAGAGCTTTACAAAGGTGAAAAATTATCGCATTTCCCTGCTTTTACATGTCAGAACCCAAGAAACCAATTCACGAGAATAATAATTATCAGCTTGATGAATGAACTAAGCTAAATTAATTCTCAAATTTACCTGAATAGCCTCCACAATGCTGCTAAAGCTTGGATTTGATAAGAGTAAACAATTGTGATTGCCCAATGAAGAGCCATTACATGGAATGTTGCAAAAGTAATGGCATCTATGACAAATGCGGCAGATACTGTGGCACCAAAAGTAATTCCAAGGATGGCAATTATTCTTATCAAATAAAAGATGAAAGAAGCCATGAAGACCCAGAGAGTAGACCACATCTGAATCACATTAAGAGATACCATGCCTAAAGCTCCAGCCAATTCTGTGTTTAACTTGAAACCAGCCGGAACTCCCATCAACCACACACAACCAGATCGCAATATACAATTTGTAAACTCCTTTGCAAAGTCGAATATCCATGAGTTCACATATTTAGTGTTCAAAAATAGGCCTAGACCAATGAAGTTCCCCAAAACAAGATCAACAACCATGGCCGACCATGTAGAATGTCTTTGCAGTGCAGCCTTTTCTGCATGCTCCACACAAGATATGGACCTTGAGCCAGAAGAATTGTCAAACATCAATCAGCATACACACAAAATCATGCCCAAATCAGTAACACATAACATGCTATGATTTAGTAAGACAAGTATAGAAAAATCAACAAATTTTAGCTATAAAGACAAATACAGAAAAATCAACAAATTTTAGCTATGCAATAGTGTGAAACTTCTCAGAGAAATAAGATTGCATTGCATGAGTGTTTCTGGAATAAAACTCTTTATCCAGAGATTAGTAGGCACTGTCGTTGTTAGAAAATAAATAAAGACACTATTTTGAGGCAAGAGAAAACAGAAAAAGCTTACAAATTTGACTTAAAAAGCAAATTTGGGTATCTAGTTGCACTTACATCATGTCATTTTCCTCAAGAAAGATTGGCCAATATAAGATCTGAGAACTGCGTACTCTAAAGTTATTCCACGTACTCTTGAGTATCTTCCTTGACGCGATATGCACCCATGAGAAAATGGCGAAACTTGAAAGTAAAAAGAAGAACTGCGTAAGGCTATAGTACAGAGATGATAACGAGCCTAAAATTGTGGCGAGTAACTGCCATGTCAAATAAGATATCCTGCAAAGAAGATGCAAGCAGTTAGAAAAAAGTAACAGCAAAGAAAAAAGAGGAACTCCACAAGAGATATTAAATATCACGAGAACTTACAAGTAAATGGAAAAGTTCGGGGAAGAAGTCTCCACCTGCATGGATATCTTCTTATAGGCAAAATTGGCAGCTGAGGCACAATTTATGGAAAGAATCACGGTTTCCTGCTTACATTAGAATGAGTAACTATTAGCAATAAGTCAGAGAAAAAAATAGCACAACAAAGGGAAGGATTTTGGCAAGTACTCAACCATTTCATTCAGAGGTTTCTTATTGTGAAGGTCATCAACCCACTTAGGTTTCTTAAGAGGAGCTTTTGTCTGCGGAGGAAATTTCCAAAAGCTCAACGAGAAATGGTGAGAACCAAACACTGGAGTGTCATAGATTATGACCTGACAAGTCCATGTGCAGAGGAGTCATATATTGGCTGCATGTAGGTTCAGAAAAGAATAATACAGGAGAAAGACATCATGACTTACATACGTGGACATCGTATTGAGATACAGTCTCCCCATTCCAATGTATATGACGCAATCTAGACCTTGAATAGAATTCCATATTTCTTTGATCCGAAGAATCATTCACCATACAAATCCAGAAATTTCTCACAGATTCTTCCCTGAAATCCTCTAGTAAGCCATCAACCCTTTGACAACCACAGCTGAGGCTACTATATTTGCAATGATTACCATAAGCTCCGGACACACCTTTGTCTGTTGTAATCTTGGATGAGTTTCCATTAGCATTAAGGCATATATCATAACGACCGAGGAGCGTAAATGTTGTCTTATCCCGTAAAGTCGAGGGCATCTTTTCATTTGTTTCATGGAGTACGTCCTGTTGGAAATCACGAATGAAAAATATCGCATACACTATTGATCAGAATTGAGGAAAAGGAAGGTACGAATTCGTGAAGCAAGATTGGAGAAAAAAAGAAAGAAAGAATATTTAAAGTAAAGTTATTTACTTTGAGCCTAGATCCGCCATTAGACAAGGAGCTTACATCAGAGATGAAGGCCACAACAACATCAAGACAAGAAGATGAATGACATACGAACCACCCAAACAATAGACTGTGAGTCAAATCATCTGTTGATGAGAGCTGCTTAGGTAACCAGATCCTACATTTTCTCTTCATTTCAGCTCTCTGCCCACAATTCCCAACATGAAAAACAATAGAAAACAAAGGACAAATAAGAATTGGAGACAAACAGTTATAAACGTGAACACAACACCGGATACAATTCCATAAAGAAGATTAATTTATCGGTCTAAGAAACACAGGAAGGCTACTATTACTCTCACCAAATAGAAGAAGAGAAGATGACAAATATAAAGTGCTGCAACGAAATTGACGATTGGAAAGAAGAATTGAGATTCATAAAGCAAATCTGAACCCAGCAAATTCTTCAATTCACTTTAGATCGGTGGCTACTCTTAACTGTCTAAACACGACAAAGCTCTCTGAGATGAACCTTGTGTTTCAGGAGAAAGGTGAGTCTAGCTAGAGTCGATGCCGGGATTAGCAATCGAAAGAAAATAACATTACGGCCGGCGAGAATGGGTTTTCAGGACGGTAAGATACGATATTTTCACAATGGGCTGCTCGGACCTATATATCGGGCCATTTTTAAAAATGAGGTTCATTGTATTATTTTCTTTGAAAATTAACAGAAATCTTGTCCATTTTTTTTTGTAAAAAGTATAGACTAAGATACGACATTTACAAAATCTGTATATTCCAAGACATAAAATCTTACATATACTCTGCCTTATTTATAAATCCATCTTAAAACCACATATATATCTATATTTTCATATGAATTTTAAACAAATGAATTGGGAAGTGCCTTAGGTTGTTAAATGATGTAATATTTCTTTTTTCGATTCCAAATAGTTATATATTCCCGCCTAATATAATTTAAATTTTAAATTATGCATGAAATCTTGTGGATCTATTTTATAATAATAAATAGTCTTGGATAAACGTAGATGTCCAAATATGAAGTAAGTAGTTATGTTTAAATTATCAGCTGCACTGTCAGATTTTACTGGTACTATTTTTTCGTGGATGGGTCCTATCTTTGATTATTTTTCGGAGCTCGGTTGGTTATGATTCACTCATAGTGTAGAAGGGGCCAGTTTAGGAGTACAAGGTACTAGTAGGAATTTTGAAAAATCAAAGATAAAATTTGTATGAAGAATGATTTAATAAAGAATAACTCTCT
>OVBA01008754.1:0-11843 GCA_900406435.1 Lepidium aucheri
AGTATTACTTCTAGTTATACACAGTATTACCATCGTGTCATCTTCGTCTTCATTATGTCCCTCACTTTCACTGCTTTTCTCATCATCTCCTTCACTCTCTTCTCTATTCTGCAATGAAAAGTGAACACAATACAAGTGTATAAGTATCGAGTTGTTCACAGTATTACTCCACAGATCATGTCTCCAATAACATAAATACATACCATTGGATCACGATCTTCTTCGTTCTCTTCTACCTCTTTTTCTACACTGGCGTTCTCTTCTCCTCCATTGTGTTCTCCGGCGTTTTTTTCTCCGACCACCGGAACTTCTTCTGGTGGTTCCTCTACAATCGGAGCTTGCTTCCTTCTCTTCCTCGTCCATCGAGTTTTGGCCATAGAAATCATCAAATCAAGGTTGAAATCGTCGAATCAAGAAACCAATTTCGATAACTGCTCTTTCTCCCCTCTTTTTTCCGTTCAATTTGGGATTAAGGCAAAACAAATTTCGAAATAAGTAAAGGAGAGGGTTTGGGACGGGATTGGAGGAGTTATGACAAAAGAAATAGCAGGGTAAAATGGTATAATCACATTTTTAGGCAATTAAAAATATATATAAAAAAACTTGTATTTTAGTGATGGTGTTTGGAGGAGTTTGTTCTTAAAAGTGGATTATGGATTAGTGAGACAAAACTTGAGAGAGAGAGAGATAGAGTGTTAAGTGTTGAGTAGCTTCACTCTCTTCTCTTCTCTGTAAACCAACCACACAGCTTCCTTCTTCAGTGAGCTTTTTTAAGGTTTCTCTTTCACTCTTTCTCTCCCTTTTTCTCCGTTTCTTACAATGAGACTCTCGTCAACGGCGAATATCTCCATATTCGTCTCCATTCTTCTCCTCTCTCTTTCTCTTCCGTCAATCCAGGACCTCGCAGCTGATAAATCCGCCCTTCTCTCGCTTCGTTCCGCCGTCGGTGGCCGCACATTACTTTGGCACACTAAACAAACCACACCATGCAACTGGACCGGTGTCTCTTGCAACGGTGGCCGTGTAACTGCCCTTCGTCTTCCTGGGGAAATGCTCACTGGTGAGATACCTGAGGGTATTTTTGGTAACTTAACTCAACTCCGTATGCTCAGCCTCCGTCTCAATGCTCTCACTGGTAGTCTCCCTTTGGATCTCGGAAGTTGCTCCGATCTTCGGGGTTTGTTCCTGCAAGGGAACAAATTCTCAGGTGAGATACCGGAGGTCTTGTTCAGTCTCAGTAACCTTGTTAGGCTGAATCTAGCGGACAATAGTTTCACCGGCGACATCTCTTCAGGCTTTAAAAACCTCACTAGGCTTAAGACTCTGTACCTGGAGAGTAACCAGCTCTCTGGCTCGCTTCTTGACATGGATTTGCCTTTGGATCAGTTCAACGTCTCTAATAACTTCTTGAACGGAACTATACCCAAAAGTCTGCAAAAATTTGACTTCGATTCTTTTGTGGGAACTGCACTCTGCGGCAAACCGCTTCATATCTGTCCTGATGAAGGAACTGTGCCTAGCCAGCCAATTTCTGTTGGAAACATACCTGGAACTGTAGAGGGAGACAAGGGGAAGAAGAAAAATAACAAGCTTTCCGGTGGAGCGATTGCCGGAATTGTGGTTGGATGTGTGGTTGGTTTCTTTCTGATTCTTCTGATTTTGATGGTTGTCTTCAGGAAAAAGGGAAACGAGAGAACAAGGGCCGTCGACATTGCCACCGTCAAGCAGCATGAAGTCGATATTCTCAGAGATAAAGCAGCCGTAGAAGCAACGAAGACTAGGAATTATGGAAACGACTACTCCCCGGCTACTATGACAGCCGCGGAAGTGAACGGTTCAGGGATGAAGAAATTAGTGTTCTTTGGGAATGCGACGAAGGTTTTCGATCTTGAGGATCTGTTGAGAGCTTCAGCCGAGGTTCTGGGAAAGGGAACATTCGGAACAGCTTATAAGGCGGTGCTTGACGCAGCCACATTGGTGGCTGTGAAGAGGTTAAAGGATGTGACGATGCCGGACAAAGAGTTCAAGGAGAAGATTGAGGTTGTTGGGGCGATGGATCATGAGAACTTGGTGCCCTTGAGAGCTTACTATTACAGTGGAGATGAGAAGCTGCTTGTGTATGACTTCATGCCTATGGGAAGCTTGTCAGCTCTCTTACATGGTGAGATCTAATTATCTACGTCTCGGCTTATCTATTGTGATGCTTATCGTTAATACTTCTCTGCGGAACTTATGTTTGGCTTGATTGCGGATAATTAGTAATGCATTTGTTTATTTTCATTTTTGTGTTTAGACAGAAACGACGAAGCTTTCTGTCTAATACAATGTGAACACTTGTTAGATCTAGTGAAGAATTTATTCATATCATCTACTTGACATTCACATCGAGTACACTCAGGACAGAATTAGTGGGGACAGTAAATAACTTTTGATTCCTTGACTAGCAGGCACATTGATAATTGATCTTTCTGGAATTGTGTTTAAAACAATGAGGACCCCAGATTTCCTATATTTTAGTTCCAACAATAGTTTTTTGTGTGTGTTGAGCTTGATGGTCATACTATTTTACAGGAAACAAGGGAGCAGGACGGCCGCCGTTGAACTGGGATATTCGATCACGTATCGCTCTTGGAGCTGCTCGTGGTTTAGACTATCTTCACTCACAGGACCCATTAAGCTCTCACGGAAACGTCAAGTCCTCCAATATCCTATTGACAAACTCCCACGACGCACGAGTGTCTGATTTTGGCTTGGCTCAGCTCGTCAGTGCCTCATCCTCAACACCAAACCGAACCACTGGGTATCGTGCACCAGAAGTAAATGACCCGAGGCGTGTCTCACAGAAAGCGGATGTATACAGCTTTGGTGTGGTGTTGCTAGAGCTGCTCACTGGAAAAGCGCCGTCTAACTCGTTGATGAACGAGGAAGGAATGGATTTGGCAAGGTGGGTGCATTCGGTGGCAAGAGAAGAGTGGAGGAGTGAAGTATTTGATTCGGAGCTGATGAGTTCCGAGACAGGGGGGGTCTCAGTGGAAGAAGAGATGGCAGAAATGATGCAGCTGGGGATTGACTGTACAGAGCAGCACCCAGACAAGCGACCAGTGATGGTGCAAGTGGTGAGAAGAATCCAGGAGTTGCGCCAATCGGGTTCGGATCTCGTGGACTAAGACCAATAGATGAGAGGAGGTTTAACATGTTCATGAGTTGGATGGACGATGTAACGTCGGCGTTTTCGGTGTTTGATGATTTAAAGTGTTAGTTTAAGATTATGGTGGGGAATTAGAGTTGGGTCGTTGATTAGTTGTTTTTAATTTTGGTAGTCTCTTTTTTCTTTTTATGTGTTGGTACTGATGATGAGGAGTTCGTTGTGGTTGTAATTATGAGTGCATTTAACTTTTTTTTTAACTTTATGTCAATGTTGTTTCAGCTTTTTGTCTCTTTGATAAAGAATATGCAGATAAATTGAAAAAAAAGAAGATAATATAGTACTATAAATTTATAATATTAATATATCGACTTTTTTTTTTTTAAGGTTAGCTTGTAATCCAATGGACGTCACAGCTATATATACAAGAGTTCACAGATTACGCGTTTTAAAAGGCAAAACCAATCATATTCTAATTTGTTTTTGACTCTAAAGTGTAATTGGTTTAATTCTAATCTCTTATAAAGAATTTTATTTTTTAAACCAATAAAAACAATTGCCAATCAGACCCATCATTGAGTCAAACGGAGAACATGTTTTGGGATTCCATACGACATCGCGTTTGGTACGTTTTCTTTTCCTTTTTCCGACACCATCTTTGTTTTGCAAACAAGTCCAGGAAAAAAAGTTGGGTGTAATGAATTTGTAACTCAAATCGTTGAAGACAACTTGATAAATCTAAAATTGTTGAAGTTATATGTCTTAATATTTGAAATCATTGAAGGTTAAGTAGATTGGGAGCTCTCTTTCTATCTCTCTCATTTATCTTTACATAGACCACCGATTGCTGCCGCGCTTTTGGCCGCGTTTGCGTTCCCATAATATTTCAATATCCGTCTTCTCCTTTTTTTTTTGCTTTTTTTTTTTTACTCCCTGTCTCTGCAGATACACGTATAAGTCACTGCAAAATGGAGCACATGAAATTGATTTTTTATGAGCAAGGTAATCAACAGAAACGAAGTGACTTACATTTACAAAAGTATATGAACAACGCCGGTAATGACAGATTACTCATTACACTGACTCATAGAACACTGATGAAACCACGAAAAACATCCAGGTAATGGATGCTACTTGTGATGCGGAATTGGTTGTGGCTCATCTTTCCAGCCTTTTGATAGAAGATCGTAGTTGATAGATGCCAACTGCGAGAGGTTCTACACAACCGTAACGAGAGAAACTCAGCATTGTGCTCTTATTACCCAAATTACTCACACAATGATACAAGCCCACTTATATTCACTTGACTCAACTAAGACGCGCCAGTTTTCAAATTGTCTGGAAGCAGAACCCACAAAATTCGAAGACTTATCAATCAGTCCCTATAGTTGCTACATGCAACACTCACATCTACCTATACCTAATACACCTCCATACTTCCAATTCTTTTAAGCTACCATAGCTTATGCCACAATATATCTGAACCCACAAACCTATACATAGATATCAATCCAACAATGAAATTTGGATTTTGGAATATCAACTACATAAACCACCAACAAATAGCACACTTAGAAACCATTGTATATATTAACAGGTTAGTCATGGGTTAATACCTTAAAAGAGAAATTACTGAAGGAGTAATCTACAGGTACGCCAGACTCAAACTCTTCATGTCCGTCACATTTTTCAGCCTGTGTAATAACATTGATCCAGTTCAAGGAGATTGCAAATCCAAAGAACAATAATGAAAAGAGTTTTCCGACTATATTCTAAGGAGGTTAAATTCAAAGAATGGATAAGCTCATGTTACCTCCCCTTCTTCATGATGATTGTTCGAGCTACCACTGCTCCCACTCAAGCTTTCAGCATCACTATAATCTTGAACTTCACCGCTCGGGAAAAATTGCTCATCCGATGTGTTCCACGAATAACGACTTCTGAAGTAACTTGTGTCAATTGCACTCTCTGAAGCTGGAACAAATGCAGCCTAACAAAAACTCGTGTTAAGCCTTTAAGAAGGTACCAAGGAGCAAAGCTTCTGTATTTAAAAGAGTAAGACAAATGATGTACCTTTTGTCTCGCTAGTGTATCCCAGTTAATATCTTTAAAGAAGACGTGCTGCTTCACCTGTGTCATGAAATTAACGTCATTAACAGTTTACAACATGTTGGACTAGATATCACAGAATAAAGACACCCCGATTTACCTCAGCCGCCCCTCTGGCTCCAAGTCTCTGATGAGGATCTTCTGTTAAAAATCTAGAAAAGGAAGATGGCAATAAACTGTCTTTTTCTATATGGTGTTGAGACTCAATAGTGTATATGGACTATTATCATAGAACATATCTTACCGGTCTATAATATCATGGGCTTCAGCACTCATTTCTTCGGGAACATGAGGCCATGGTATCTTACGGTTGAGAATGTTGTCAAATATTTGCTAGAAACAACCAAAGAAAATGTACATCAAATGTTGGAAACTGAAAGTAGATGCATAGTGGTCTCTTTGGCAACACATTTACTGATTTGAAATAAAACTAAGTATGAATTTTACTTAAGTTTTGAGAAAACATTTGTTCCTCTATCAAAGCATAATCAATAGATAAAGCAAAAGTTGGTCTCTAACCTGAGGATGTTCTGCATTGAAGGGTGGAATTCCCACAATGAGTTCAAACAGAATGATGCCAACAGACCACCAATCCGCAGTTGCACCTGAATGACAATGCAGATATATATTATTCGTTGCGCTATTGGCATGTGAAACTATTGCCAAACGGGCCTAGAGCAGAATAATATCAAAGTCAGTGGTCCAGCTTACTTCTATATAACCTTTTACTTACACCAGATTTGTATAGCAAAAAACAATTTGTAGTAGCTTATTATTCTACTCAAATTACCAATCCCAGCAGAGTACGACTAATTCTACTAAAAACAGTCTTGAATAAAAGACAAGAAGACACCAGACTTGACATGTGTACGCACCATGTCCTGTTCCTAAAAGAATTTCTGGCGCTAAGTAGTCAGGAGTACCCACAGCAGACCGTTTCTTGCGCCTTTCAAGCTGATCCTCAGATTCCGCTGATCTTGATTCCTCCTCATCAAGCAGAGACGTCCCACTCACAGCAGGACCAGAAAGATCATCCGTGCTGTTGATGAGACCAACTTTAGAAAGCCCGAAATCTGTCAACTGCTCGGACAACAGAAAATAAAAAAACCATTAGTTAAATTAAAAGTTTCTCATACAGAGGCTACACTCATAAGCCTTAAATATCAAGATAGAAGGAGAATTTTAGAGGACCAATAATATTACCTACAAGTTTCCAAAAGATGGCAGAAAGTTTCTTACAATGGAATTATTTACCTTTATATGACCATCATGCGCAATTAACAAATTATCCGGCTTCAAATCACGGTGAACAACACCCTCAGAATGCAGATATTCCAACGCAAGGACCTGACACAGAAATTCGTCACGAAATCACTTTCTAGAGCTTTATGGTATGAACTTTTAATAAAATAAACATGCAGAACTTACGACTTCAGCAATATATACACGGACAATATCTTCCTCTAGGCAACCTAAATTTCTCAACAACGAATACAGGTCCCCTCCATTCAAATACTCCATAACCAGATACAGATTGTCACGACAAGTGAAAGAATAGAAGAAGCGAACCTGGTCAAAACAAAGATATGTTAAAAGAAGTAAATCTCTTCTGAGAATATGCCTTAAAGGCTAGACCTACTCACCACAAAGGGATTGCGAACGTTGATCAATATATCACGTTCAGCAAGTATACTCTCAACAGCATTCTTACGGATCATATCTGCCTTTTTCAGAACCTGTGGAGCATGGCCGACGTTAGACACAAGATTAGAGAAAGCACTAACTAAATATTTTTCCAACCACGTTATCCTAACTACAAAAAGAGGGATCTCTTGTAACAAAAGTAAGAATGGAAAAAAGAACAAAAGTGCAAAATCGTTTGCCTTGATTGCAAATAGATCTCCTGTTGTTTTCTTCTTTGCTAAAAAAACTCGCCCAAAAGCTCCCCGGCTTATTGGTTTTATGATCTCGAAATCATCAATGGATGTACGGTCTCGCGGATGTACTGGGCTGGTCCTCAAGCTCCGAACAACATCATCTTCTAATGGAGCATCTTCATCAATTACAGTGCTTAGTAGATCAACTTTTTCATCATCCAGAAGCTCACACATCTGTAGATATTTCTCCCTACAATCAGGAAAATTTCGAATAAACATGCTGAAGGGAACACTTTATAATTCTATATACGCATGCAAGAGTAGCAGTAAGGAACTCACCGAATCAGTTTTTCTATGCGCGTCCCAAAAGTTTCTACTGTAAGTGCATCAAATTTTCTGCGGTCTATGACAACCCTCAGATCCTCAAGACAAGAAAGTAAGAACGGAATGGATTGATCATCACCCGGAATGGCATCTGCCGCACATTTTGCAATGTCAGCAAGTTCACTCATCTGATCATTGGTTGTCAAGAGTTTTATCATTAGCAGGTATTTTATAACAAGAGACAAGAATACTAATGAACATGTAGCACCACCATCACAAACCTGTGGAGTATCATCTTGATCATGGAATGTACCCTTGCCTCCTAATATCAATTCAATTGGATCAGGCCTAGGAGTCGGAATTGGGGATCTAGGAGTCATGCTACTGGCAGATGAAGTTGTCATGCCTTGATCAGACTTGGGACCAAAACGGGTTCTACATGACATTACCGGTAAACCTCTCAGATCATCCATAAAGATTGAATTATCAGTCTCTGGGAAACAATCAAGCATGTCTTCTGACCCTCTACGCGACCAATCACTCAACCTTGGGGAGAGAACATCATATTCTTCATTATTGGATACTTTCGTACCATCTGGACTTTCTGCGGCTGCTAGGCTATCCTTATGCCTGAAGGTCTCTGCTATTTTGTCAAGTGTTCCAGCAACTGCCATCAACCGCTCATCAACACTCAGTCCTTTCTGGTCATATTTATCAGCCAATGTACAAATTCTAGAGTGATCTTCCACGTGAGTAGTTGGAACTTCCTCCTCACAGATGCGGCACATTATTGAACTTTCCTCTGAAACAACAGGCTGTTCCCCCCAGTAACCCCAAGAAATATTATGCCGATGCTTGGAAGAGTGTTCATTAGAATCTTTTGGCGGAATAGCAACAGTGGTATCAATGCTAGCTTGTCTAATCCCAACCACATTTGGAGGTTCAACTTTGATATCCTTCTGCTCTTCTGACGCTGGCGCTTCTTTCACAGTTTTCAGTGCTGGAGATGGAAGTTTCTTCCAGGAAGACATCCTATCAATGTTTCCAGGAGACTCAGATTCCTTAAGAGCATAATTTTCAGGAGGAGAGGGAGGAGGAAATGAGTGTAAAACAGCATCCTCTTTCCAGTCTAAACCACGCTGCTCTTGACTATAAGCTTTCTTGGTGGATGGTACCTTTAAGACCTTTGCAGCACTGGAACTCCTTCCTGCTCCACTAGGAGGTAATTTCTCTATAGAATGCAACACTCTTGACTGACGTAGTTGTACAGCTTGCTCCTCCTCAACCCAACTTTCCTTATGAAACTGAAGTAATCTAGTACATCTGGTAAGGATAAAAAGCATCCGGGTGTGAAGCTGCTTGAGAACCCCTGGGGGAAGCTCTTGACGTCTATCATCTAAGTCCTGAACTATGCCTTCACACTGAAGCCAGAAATCTCCAGGAGTAGTCATAGCACAGCTTCGAGCCAAAATTAACAAGTCTTCAAATGTTTCCTCCCACTCAGGATGGCTTTCTGCATTTTTCTCAAGAACTCCCACCAGGTCTGCTGCAAACACAGCAAGGTCAGAGTTTACTTCTTCCTTTGCTTTATCAAATTTTGCCCGAATCAAAACCAACACTTCCTGGAAAAAACAAACAATTAGATTCAGCATTCAAAAAAGATCACAAAGAGTCTAATAGAGATAGTGGACTCTAGAATACCTCTACATTGTTTGACCTACGAGGCTTCCATAATGGAAAGGGCCGTACACCTTTTGAGTTCAACTCATGAGAAAAGCTTTTGATGTCACCAGGAAACCTCTTGCGTGGAGCACTAGTCATACGAAGTAAGGCTTGATAACGTGGTGATTCAGACTCTTTGGGATTTTCCCATTCATATGAATTCTAGAAGATAAACGTTAAGTCACCAAGATCACTTAAAAGTTAAAACTTACACATAGCACACACCACTTAAAAGTATGTGAAGGAGAGTGGGGTACCTCTGGGGTGCAAAATTCAGAATTTCTTAGAGGACCAGAGCGACCGGATGACTTCTCAGAACGACCTGCGAGGTACCAATCAAAAGCAAACTTAAGAATCAAGAACTGATATTTAACAGGTGGCACAATATATCTGGAACCAGTAACACATTACATGCGTTTATGCATGCAGTGACCAAGTTCCAATTATTAATACACAGATGCAGATGCTTAAAAGTAGCAACTTTCTGATGTCGTAAAAGCTAACATACTCAGAACATGTAGAACAAGGAACAAGTTGATCGGGGATGAGACGCTCAAAGACTACATCATATTACCAGCACAGGAAGCTGCTAGTGTGCCTATTTCACTCTTAATTCCAAACATCAAAGCAACGAAAAGGATTGAGACAAAACATAGTTTCCCTCCCCCACCCCACCAACCATTTTAAGATGTTATTGGTATTCAGGGACATACCAACTCCCGATGAGGATGCTGCATTCTGCAATCGAGATCCTGATGACGGCAAAGTAGGGCTGAGGCTCCTCGGCGGTCCAGTATCAGGAGACATACTATCACGATCAGTCTTATTATCACTCGTTCGAGTGCGACCCATGATCTCTTCTAACCCTAACTTGCTACTACCAACTTCTTTCTTTCTATTGCCACTACCAGAGCCAGAAGTGGCTGAACCCGAACTCAAGTCCCCATCAGCACCCATCTTCGACAGATTGCTCGCAGTCGGTATTTCACCATCATTCCTAAAATTGAAAACCCTTTCCTGTGGCAACGGTCCGGATCTTGTCTTGATCCGGTTCAAGCCCAGAGACGAGGCCATGATTGGTGAAACGAAAGCGGGTCCTTCCTTCGCGTCCAGTGGCAGGGGTCCAACGGCTGGTTTCTTTGCCTCAGAACTGGGAGACAAGTTCGATTTTCCGATAGAGTGAGCTTGAAGTTCTGATGGAACTTGTTTGCCCTTGGATGAACCATCCTTCTTCTTCAGACCATCTTTAATCTGCGTCTGCTTGCAACCAACCCCGGAAAATCCAGCAACGGAGCTCGGATTGGGGATCGTAGTTTCTTCCTTGGAAGCGGATTTAGACTTCTTCTTATCTGATCGTTTGGGAGAGTTGGAGCCAACAGATCTGGGACTGTTAGAACTATCTGGGCTAGAAGATCCAGATTTCTTCGAGGAGAAGAAGAGCTTGTTCTTGAATACCATCTTTTCGATTCCGCTGATTCAACCTAATCTCTATACACTACACCAACCCAATCATAAATCCAGTTGTTAATTCCGTCTTCAGGAGAGAAATATCGCACTATATCGCTCTATCTCTCTGTCTCTCTGCCTCTCTAGAGATCTTCAGAGATTTCGAGGTAAGGATTGAGGAAGCGACGAGGAAGAAGAAGGCGTAACTGTAGTGAGAAGCCTAGATTCAGTCCTTAACGTTGCTTACTAATTTAATTACTAGAAAAAGGAAAATGGTCAAAACTGCTTAAGACTATGTTTTGACTTTTGATTGCAATTCTTTTAACCAATAAACTTCAATTAGTTTTCTTCAATCATTTTCTTTGAGAAAACAACTCATTTTCATATCCTCTTGTCACCAGTAATAACTTTATCCACCGTTGAAAGTTTTCTTTTTATATTAGGACAGTTTTTCTCAAATTTAGAAGAATTAGTTAAATACCCGCGCTTTTCTGCGATGTTATTTTTAAAAATTATTCTATAAAATCGATGTTACAATATAATTTTCAAAAAACTTTGAAAAAATAAAAAACTAGAATAATTTATCGGAATGCAATAGGCTTAAAACATAAATCAAAACAGTTAATGAAAATCGATCATGAATCTGGCTTCATAAACAAATTAGAGAGATGAGAAAAACTAGAAGATCTCGAGTAAAAAGGGTAGAGACACTACTGCCATTTCATCTGCTTTTAGAGATGTAAAAGGCTAAAATCTTTTTTGAAGTAAACTATTCTTAATATTGCTAAGATTTATCAGAAGAAGCATCTCGTTCTGCTATGTAGTGGTTATTAGACCATCATCCAGTGGTGAGAAACTATGCGGGTTTCTTAAAAAAAATATATATTTTAATCTGTCTAATTTAATAATTAATATTTATTTTATTTTTTAAAAGAATAACTATTCATAATAAACCATGTGGCACATGTGAATTTCTAAGGGGTTCTCAAAGGAGAAACGTTTCTCACCTCGCTCTTCTCTTTTTTAGTTTTTTTTTATTATTTTATTAGTGAGAATATGTGAGAGAAACCTCCACTACATATGCTCTTAGTCATTAAAACTTGAGAACACCAATTACACTCTTCTATTTACTTTTAATTCATAACTAGTTGGTGACCCGCCCTTCGGGTGGGATTTGATATTATTGTTACAAAATAGCGTATAACAAAACATTGCAATAT
>OVBA01008755.1:0-11841 GCA_900406435.1 Lepidium aucheri
AACCGCTCTGATACCAATTGAAAGTGGAAAATGAGTAACAACAACTGAATTAAACAGAGAACTACGTTTTTGTTAAGAATTCCTTTTTACAAAAGACAATCTTAGCAATCGACTTATCAACCTATCGATCTAAAAACTACTCTAACAAAACCGATAACCTAACTTCAAAAACAATTGACGAGATTCTCACTAAGTTTTCTAAAGCCAAAGTTCGTGAGTCTCGGTTTACAATCGAGATCTCTTTTATAATGGAAGAGCTCTTTAGTTTGTTTCCTAAATTTTCGGAATCTCACTAAATCCTCTTCATATCTTCTTTGATAAGATCTTCTTCTTGATAGATCTTATCACCCATTTGAATTTTGAAACTCCACCTTCTCCATTCCACGTGCTTCTCTTTTTTGTTTCCAATATTCGAATCACGTGATCTTTATCCAACTTCAGTGGGGTTAATTATAGTTTCTAATTTTGACTATGTTTTACACGAACTGCTTAAAGACTGGTATAACAATGTTGATAGTTTTTGTTCAGTATGTTAAATCATAATGTTATACACAATATCATACTAATGTTATACACAATATCATACTAATGTTATACACAATATCATACTCAGTAAAGGATAATCTGATTAAATTGGTATGATAAAGTATATAGTTTTTGTCATGTGTAATTAATCAATAATGCTGTAAAGAACGATAAATGTGACTTTGAAAGTTTTCATTTTGTTTTGTAGGAACTGAAGATCTGGATTTGTGTAACAGGCAAGAATAATATGATAGACGAAGATAAATATACGAGAAGAATATAATGTTCTATTAGATCTGTAATAGTTGTTGAGCCTAATTTTATCTTGCTTAATCGTACAATAAATAAAATTATAAGTAAATCCGAGAAAAGGGTGAAATGTTTAATTGTTAAAATTAATGGGGTTTTTGCCAAAAGTTAAAAATCATAGAGTGTTAGGAAAATCTAATCTCTGCTCTAATAGAAGTAGATTATACTAAAAAAAATTATTTACTCAATAAGTAAAGTAAATCATTTATCTTCTCATCAAATTCTTCAATGTCACTATCAATTCAATGGTTAACTTCAACATACATATTCTTTCTTGTTTTCTAAGTACAATTAAATAAGTATCATAAACAAATCAAAAATAATTTCTTTCTCTTCAAAGTAAAAATTCTTGACATTCATAAACCCTAGTCACCTATAGTTTGGTCTAGATCTAGTGACTCCGACAACACTGCTACCATTTGCCCTTTTACTTCTCATTGTTGATGTATCCTTTCCATGGAGATTTCTGGTCAAATATGAGTTTGTTGATTCTTAAAGGCAAGTATAAGTGAGTTTGTTGGTGGTTTTCCTCAGCCAGGACATGTGAACGAGATTCTGATGGTGGAGGTTCAAGTGGAGGGGGTGCAGATCCGAGATTGATGGAGAAGATTCTCTCAGTCTGGTTTTGTCCCTGAATTCTGAACTTGCAACTATGATGGTGAAGCCGGTGTTGTCTCACTGTTTTAGTCTCAGGTGAGGAGCTATGTGGTTTTGATCAGTTTATTGTTGGTTAAGTTTCTCAGGTTTTGGAGCTTATAATAATTTTTTAGTTGTTAGTTGGTCCCTCTTTAGATATAAGTTAGATCCGGTTATAGGAATTCGTTATCTCCAACTCTCGGCTGATTGATTAGTTTCCGCTCGGATTCAATTGGGGATCGTGGTCCTTGGTGTTCGGTACCTTCTGTTAAAGGGTTGTCTCACTCCTTGTCAGTACTACATAGAATTGGTCAAGCTCTAGTTATTCTTTGGGTTCTATTGAGGCGAAAATTTGGTCGAATTCTTATTGCTTAGACTTCACCATTTCTGAAAAATGTGTCCAAGTCATTTATCCTTTCAACCATTTAGTTTGTCCGAGTCTCACCTCTAGTCATCTGTTTTCATTTTTTCCATTCACAAATATAGTTCAAAAAAAGAACAATAATAAATAGTTGTTGCATATTAAACTAAAATAAGAAAAGAGGATATTTCATTAATCTTTTCCTATTTGTGCGCACCTAAATAGTCAGATTTATCAATTAAATATTTTTCATTAGTTCGTACAAAAACATGTACATAATTCTATTCTTCAGGTTACCTATTAATTATATTAAGAATATACAATGGTAAAATATGATTTGAATGGAAACTCTCAATTTGTGAAGTTAAGAATTTATTGTTATTGAAATGAAAGACCTTGCTTAACTTATCAATTTTTTCATTGAACTCATTGTACCTTTGACTCTCCAAATTTAGTTCCTTCATGTTCTGCCCATAGTCTCCACCAAAAAAGCTTTTCTTTGGGCTGAGTTTTCAATAAATTGGTCTTCTTGAGTTGCTGTCAAGTTAGCAAAACTCCCATAAGTAGCAGTATCCACAACTCATCGATATTGCTCGAGTCTTCCTCTATAAAAGATCCCAAGAGATTCTCCTTTGTGATCCCATGATGAGGGCAGCTCCTAGTATACTCCTTGAGTCTCTCCCATGTTCCATGGAGACTTTAATTTCCTCCTTGCCTGAAATTAGTGATATCATTTGTTGATGAACTCTTTGACATTCGCCTAACTAGAGACCAAATTTGAGGGGGTATTCTGAGAAATAGGTTTGATTGTCCATTTAATATAATATTAATATATGTATAAGGCATCCTCCGGACTCCTCGCCCACAACCGGCCTTTCCCATTGCGAGGCCTTGTTCCCAAGATAGAAGGAAAAAATATCATCTTAATTCACTCCTTTGAGACCCCATTCATCCCCACTGTCCTAGAAAGCCTTTCAAGCTGATCAAGGTGATTTAGCGGGTCTTCCAATGGCAGTCTATTATACCTTTGATTTTGAGCCATATTGATCAAACCTTACTTCACCTCAAAGTTTTTGGAAGCTATGATAGGAGTATGAATTCTAGTGCGCACTTACCTCACATTTGGCTCATCAAAAGCCATTAAACATTCTTACTGCAACTGGCTGTCCAAACCCAGAAACATAGTGTTGAATCCCAATACCATGCAAACCTCTTTGTTGAGGCTGCTCATTACTTATCCCAGGTGGGTCATTGCCTTTTTCGATACCAAAGCATCTCAAGTGATCCTCACAATCTTTAGCTCATCTTTTGTTTTCCGCTCTCTTGTTGGCCCTCTCAACTACCCCAACTCCAGAATACAATCAAGAATTTCTCCTCGTTAACTGCAAGAGAATCAAGAGAATTAAACTAAAATAATCAGTAACAAAGAAAAGTCAAAACTTTAGTCTTAAACTGAGTATTAATCCTAATGGGTAATTGCAAACGTTCCCCAACAACAACGCCAAATAGATATACAATTAATTTCAACAAGTGCAACACGTAGATGTAGAACTTGAGGATCAAATTGACAGATAACTTAGAATCAACTCACTAAGACCATTATATTTGAATATAAGCTAAAGTAATCAATAGAGGTTTTGAACCTAAAAGACCACTCAACTCTTAAACTAGGATAAACTAAACAAAGCAAAAGTAAATTAAACACAACAAAACTTAAATCAAAATGAACTCAATACTAGCAACTCAATACCAAAATAAAACTCAAACAAAAACAGGGCAATAAAGATCAAACTTAGATAAGCAATAAAAATAATGGATATTTGGTTAGACGAATGATCAATCCGGAAACAAAACTAACTAATGATTCTTAAGATAACAATGAAGCTCAACCTAGGACATGAAACACAATATAGATCAATAGTCTTATGGTGTTGACCTCTGTACTAATCAATCAATTTAGCTAAACTTTCATTCGCAAATCAATCAATCAATAAGCATTAAATACAAACCAATTACCTCCTCTCTCAATGGCTAGGTAAGAAAAGCTCATAAAAAGGTCTCCCAAGAATTTCATCGAACTTGTCTCGAACATGAAACTTCATAGCATCTAGATTCAAATGGCCAACTTAGATCTAGCATTAAGAACACTAAATATGAAGGTATCTAACAACCTAAGAATTAAAAATTAATCATATACCCCTAGATCACCTAACCATCAAACCATCAATCAATAACTCACTCATAACTTCAAAGGAAAACAAACAAAGATGAACATAATGAAATAGAGAAGGGATGAGATAAAAAGATTCTTCAACAAACTTAAAGAAATGAACCAAAGAGGATCATTCAAACTCACTCTCCAATATATTCTAAGTGGTTGGAAAATAAAAGCTTAGATTTTTTATCCCTTAAACTTTGGGTGTTTTAAAAAATTAAAAACAAATCTGGGTTGGCTCAGGACAAACTAGGACAGATATCTTATATCAAAACATGTGTTTTTGAAGTCGAGGTGTTGAGGTCAACCTGTTGGTCGATGACTTCTGCATCTAGAGGCAATTTCCTGTGTTTGTAGTCTGTGTGCATCCCACCGAGTTGCTTTGTTTGACCTCGAGGTCGACGGATTGAACGTCCAAGAGTGTTTCATGTGTGCTTGTCCTGTTGAGCATCCTAGGTGGAGTGGAGGGTTGAAGTTTCATGCATCCAGCATGTTGTGCGTTTGTGTTCCACGTTGAGGATGTAGAGTCGATCGATGATCAACATTTAGTGCATCCGAGCCGTGGTACGTGCGTGCAATCTGTCAAGCTTCTAAGGTCGATGTTGAGGTCGACCTTTGCTCCATTTGGGCGTCTTCTCTTAATTTTTCATGTTTCCTTATCCCAATCTCATAGCTTGAAAGTGTATCTTATTCCAAAGTTTCCAAAGATCCAAAGTATATTCAAATTCACCTAAAAAAGATTCAAAAAGAGAGAATATGCGATTCAATCTATTCAGAACTCTAAAATGCAAAAATCAAGGAAAACTTATGCTAAAATGAATGAATGTGACTTTAAAATAATGTAAATGATCAAAATATGTATGAATAATTATGTAAATATGATGCATATTAACTCTCCTGGACATAAATTTGCAAGCAAACAAATGACAAAACCGAAAAGGAGATTGTGAGTGGAAGCTCAAAGCATTAGGAACCTAGCAATAGTTAGCTGAAAAATCCAAAGAGACTGACCACAACTTATCAAAAGAACTATTCTTAATGAACTCTAAGTCGTCTAGGTTTTACAATTCAATTGCAAACAAAGAGTAGTCACAAGAATTCTCAAGCTATCATTTCTACCAATCTTTCACATCAAATTATTCTAGAACCAATGTGTAGTCTCACTTAAGGACAATAAATCAACAACCCCACTCTGCAAGGAATAAAAGGCTAAATGACACTAAAAGTGAGTGCAAGGCAGCTCAAAATATTTATTTGGTGACCCACTCTCAAAATCGGAAAACAAATAATTATGTAAAATTATGTTAAGACAGAAACATTGTATGCATAAAAATCATAGCATCCATCCTATCCATCCTAAACATGTAGTCTAACAAAGTAATCATTAAAGTAACCCCAATACTCAAACCAACTCCTATTCTCTGCCCTTCTCATTCTTTTAACCCCAATGAATCTCTTATGGAAATTAAGCCAAACACATACTCACTCAACCTTTAAACAATGTGACACTTTAAACACAAGCTCACTCGCTTTGATATTTCTTTTCTCTTATTTGATTTCTTTCTTTTTAGGACTTTCTTATTCAATTAACACACGTTAAAAGCTAAACTTATTGCATAATCCCAAGTTCTTAGTACTATCATTCTTTTTTCTTTCTTTTCTCCTTTTCTCTTTAAACACAACCTTTCTTTGTTCAACCTATTATTTCTAATTCATTCCAAAATCCGTTTTTTTTATTTTATTTACTTTTCATTGTAAATCCAACAAGAACCAACTCAAGTAAGACATAAACCCATCTATTGCTAGCTATAATGGGTTCTAATGCTAGCAAATAATAGAAGCTACTCATTGTCGTTTTCATCTGCATGATAACAAAATTTTTAAGGCCAAGGTATCAAATCCTACGATACTAAGACAATCAATGGAGCTAGAAGGTTATCAAACCATAAGGGTGTTATTGGTAGCACTCAGAACTCATAGGATCAATCCTAAAAGCCAAATTCAAATAAAGGATTATGTCACAATCAATATGAACAAGAAACAAAAAAGCAATATGCAAATATCAATAGGTGACTAAATGGGTCTGTGAGGAGGCTGGACAAATCGATTACAGCTTAACTAGGTTGCCTGCACTTGCTTGACAATCTATTAAGGTGATCTCTAGGCAATAGGTTCAACCAATCAATCTATGAACATCATTCTCATTAGTACTGAACACAATCCAGATTTGACCTGACCCAAATCTCTTTGGCGATCCAGATCTAGATTGGCATTAAGAATCAACCTAAAAGAGCCAACTAACTCTTTAAACAACAAACTATTGGGTTAGAGAAGCTAATCCTTATTATAAGTGCAGTGAAGCATTTAGTGAAACACCTTGTGGGTGCATAATGCAAATATCAAATCTCAAGTGATATGGTCGAAATTAGCATTAAGAACACGTAAAAAATGGAGAAATCTAAGCATGAACTACTCAAAGGAGAGAGGAGAAACCTAGATCAACGATAATCTAACCCATCTCCTCACAAAACCCTAAGGGATTACTCACTAATAATGGAAAATTGCATCAACCCAGAAAATAAAATGAAAGACATGAATAAATAGGCAAAAGGAAATTATAAACAAAATCAGAATGAAGAAATCTGATTATTTCATAGAACAATGAAGGATCTAGCATGAAAGTAGCAAAAACTTAAGGAAAAGAGAGAACAGACTACTTGGAATCCAGCCATAAAAGGAAATAAAAAGTGTTCTCGTGTTTGTGGCTAAAAGGGGTATTTATAGTCCATTACACATAATCTGGAAAAGTCAACACAGACTAAACAGTCAACAAAATGGAAATGGAGATAGAGAACTCTATGGGGGAGCTTCGAGTCTTGGGTTGGAGTTTTTCTCTTCATTAGCTTCTTCGCAGAGCTCGCAGGTTTATGCTTAAGTCAGGGTCTCGAGTCGGGTACTTAGTCTGTGCAGTCTTCATCTCCATGAGAACTCGCCGTCGTCTGGTCAAGGCCAAGCTTCGAGTTGTGCTCCAGCCATCCTTGAGTTTACACCTTCACTTCTACTTTGAGTTGGTCAGTTTTCCTCCTTAGCCTCATACTTTGATTACTCCTTTCTCAGTAATGCATCCAAATTGCTCCGAAATGCTCCAAATCACCTTGAAATTGCTCTAAATGCAGCATGTATGCAGTTCTAATGCCATATATGGAAAATATATCTAAAAGGACTCTAAAGTGATACAACTACTATTATATGAATGAAAAATACACTAATAATGTCTCTAAAATATGCTAAAAGGCATACATATCAACTCCCCCAAACTTAGACTTTGCTTGGCCTCAAGCAAATTCGAAGAACTAAGAAGGAAGAGAGGTTGCAAACACAGGGAAAACCATACTTAAAACAAACAACCTGATAGACTGACAACCATAATCCAGAAGTTAACTTGAACTCTATTGGGATGATCACCATGTACTTGCCTATAGGCTTAGCATCCAACCTTAAGTGTATATCAGAACACAAACTTGATTCCTTATTTCTAGAGGTGCAGGACTCAAAAGGGACTATAGATCAAAGAACATATAATTCAACTTTCTTGAGCTTAACATGACTTAATTTAATTAAGCACATTTATCATTTCTTGTTCTGGTTCAGTTTTAGCATAGGCTCATGGTTTTTGGATCCACAACCAATCAGAGGTTTTCATCACATCCTTTTCGAGGATCCGCAAATGTGAGAGGGTTGCTTCATGTCTTGTTCTTAGCTTTCTCAATGAGACACAAAAATATACGGGTTTACGCACATTGCCCGCTCACCTTAGGCATCACTGAATGAGCTGCATTTGTAAGAAGATCATCTTTAGTTTTTGTTAAGATAAACTCAAGGAAGGAAATAAATCAATCCATTTTAAGCCCTAGATTGGCAATTAAGTTCAATTAGAAAGAACCAAATCAGGTTTTTTTCAGATATAACATAAAAAGTTCTCCCTAGGTGGATGATCTACAATTCAACTTTCAAAGGATAGCAAACCGCAAATTCGAAAGTTCACTATAATTACTAGCCAAAAACCTATCAGAATCACCTATCCCAAGCAAGATAATTCCCTAAAAATAAAAACGCAACTAGACTCAATCCTATATGAATGCAATGCATCTACATGAACACTCTGTTTTTGTTGTTTTGAAAAAGTTTTTTTGACCTTTTGTGCTTTTCTATACCTTATATGAATGCATAATACAAAATTATTGTAAGGAAAAATGTTTTTGGATTTTTATATGCCTTACATGAATGTATGATCTATATGTAAAAATCAAACTAAAAACAGAGAAAACATGGTCAAATGTCCTCTAGGACCCCCAAACTTAAATCACACAGTCCATTGTGTGCATAGAAGCTTGAAGGTGAATCCTAAACTAGTAGCAAAGTTAAACAAATAAAAATGCAATGGTATGTACAATGGAATGGTTGGAGTGTGGTACCTCACTTGTACTCGAAGAAGTGTGAGATAGAGGCGTTCATGTCCTCTAGTGTATAATTCTGTAGGTTTTGGTATGGGTCTAGAGCTTGCTGTTCCAAAGGTGGGACATAAAGTGGCATCTCTTGCTCCTCTAGCCTGAACTCGAAGGTATGAACAGCGAGGTGTGCTTGCAAGTCTGTCTGTTCTGGCGCATCCTTGTGGAACTCATGGTTGGAAGCTTCGAATTGGGTAATGGAGTGGTGGAATCTTCTGCTTGAACGATCTCACCTCCTATACACTAGCGACCCATTTACTGAGGAATGTCTTGTTGGACCCGGTAGAGGCGCAATAGTTCTTTCAGCTGAGACTGAATGTCGCCTTGGTGGTGAAGCTAGGTGTTGAGGTTGGGATGTGGAGCCACCAAACTGTTAGAGCATTCATCTCTCTCCTTAACTTCTTTGTTTCTCGTTTCCACTTTTGCTTCTCCTTATTCAGACCCTTAACCTTCTTAACAAGCCATTTCCCTATCTATTGAAGCAGCCCAATACGCTTGTGAGCTTCTCTTGATGGTAGTGGTTGCCTTGATTCCTTGAACTCTTCAAAGAAGTAGTTCTCTAGATTTATCTCTTCTTCATCTTCCACTGGGGCTGTTGGAGGTGCTTGGGGCTGAGCATTAGCATCAATGAGGACGTTGAGCAGAGGAATGAACTCTACATTGCGCCTCACTCTGAATGAGGTGAATTCCAGGCATGGGAGAGAAATGTAAGCAGTTGGCTGTTCTGGATGAAAGAACTTGTACACGAGCTGGCCATCTCTTTCTATTTTATCCAATTTATCTGCGCCAATCAAGGAGGCAACATCCATGAATCTAGGTTCAATCCAAACTGACTTGTCAATTTTAACTCCACAAGCTTCCATGATCTGAGTTACAATACCTCCAATAAGAATCGGCTTGGGCTTGCCTTTGTTTGTTTGAGTCATGGCTCTTGTTCTATAGGTAGTAAGGTCCTTGGATAGAACAAATGCCAATCCAGATTTGGCATCATCTCCCATAATCTTTCTCCCATTGAGCGTTTCTCCTACAACTTCCTTTAGAGCCATAACGAGCAGTTGCATCTCACCTACATTAATTGGTGCTATAGTTGGCCTTGCAAAGAGAAGATTGGCAATGGTTCTTCTTGCATAATTTATGCAAGGACTTCTTATACAACCTCCTTTGTACCTTGATGCATCAAACTCTTGAACACCACTAATCATGCTCCAAACTTCATCCAGCTCCACCATTTGCTTGAACGTGAACTTGTAGTTATGCTTGTGGACCTTGAACGTTATGTACCCAACTCCATCTCGTCCCATCAAAGTAGGAACCAAGTTGATGTATTCATGGGTCTCCACAGTAGCTAGAAACGGAATGGTCTCTTCCTTGTAAGTACTCTAGACTAGATTTATAAAGCGTGATAATCGGCAAGCCTTAAACAACAAGTCAACATCATCAGTCATACCCAGCCGATCCATAGTCTCTCTGTGCGGATAGAGAGTGCCCTTAAAACCCATCATCCTCAGCGCTACACAAGCTCTCTTTGGTGTAGCTTTTCTCTTCGGTGCCTTGCCTCGAGCTTCACACTGATCCTCCTCAAATACCAGCCGAGCTTTTTCTTCTGTATACCCACCTCTCATTAAGGCCCTAATGTTCTTGGTAAGCTTAGTATCTGGCTCTTCTGTTCCTCTATCATTGCCTGAACCGTCCCCTTGATCATCTCCTAAATCGTCTCCTTGAGCTTCACCACATCCATAGGAGAATCTCTCTTGTCTTTGTCACTCACTCTAGGCGTCTCTCCTTCACTTTCAGATGGCAAAGCTGGCTTTTTACCTTTTTCAATAATTGGTGCAAAACTTCCCTCTCCTATTTGTCCACCCAGTCCATCTCGCTCATCCTAAAAAGTGGTTATCTTTTTTTCTCCTTGATACACTCTTTGCCAAAGATCACACAGAGAAGTTGGTATGAGCGCCTAAGAGAACAGAAAGGTGCAGAAAATCCTTCTGTTAAGGCTGGAGATTCGAGCCTTAAGCAAAAGCTGAGTTAGAGGCCGAGTGTGACAAGCTAGTAGAAGACTCGCCCAAGAGATAAGTGACTCAAACCAGAGGCAGAAGTTACAACAAATCGAGAAGGTTTGTTGAAGAGACAACAAGAGATTTTCAGAAGTTGAAGAGACAACTTAACTCACAATTTTAGAGAGAGTTTGATAAAGATATATTTATTTGTTTTTGATCTATTCCAGGATGGTTTAAAATAAGAAACCTAAAGAGTTTAAATAGAAAAAAGGAAGAGAAGTAGCCAGCAACACTAATCTTGAAAATGACGGAAACTTAAATGCAAGTCTTGAAAATGAAACAAAGACTGAAATTAAATGATAGATTTGAATAACCCTTGGAATACTCCCACAAAAGTCCAAGACATCCTTTTGTCTTCCTTTATTTGCTGGGCTTTGAGAGAAATCCCTATCGGGCTAAATGTGATGTGAACCATTTGCCTCCTTAAAAACCTTTCCAAGAAAACCCATTGGGACAAAACTTGGATAAGGGAAAAAGAGTACAACATGATCCACATACCCATTGAGTGATTGCATTAATCTTCATCTTTATGGTAGGATATACCTTTAAATCATGTTGGGTTCTTGGTTTGAACTTCACGCCAATGCCTTCCTTGATTTTAAGAGTCTTTTTCTTGCCTTTGGAAAATGCCCGATCAACTGGACCGCTCACAGAAGAGCAAAGTGAGTAAATGTCTTTTGCCCGATCAATTTGCCAATAAAGGTGCAATAACCCATTGTTGATTTGCGGTCATTCCTATCTCCCGCCCAATCTGCAGCGCAATATCCCCAGATCACCAAGCTTTCATGTCTTCCCATCCATACACCTTGGCCCGTGGTTCCCTTCAAGTATTTGAGGATCCGTTCCACCATAGTCCAATGATGTTGTGTTGGCGTTTGCATGTGTTGGCTCAGCTGATTCACGACAAAGCAGAGATCAGGTCGAGAAATAGTCAGGTATATGAGCTTACCAACGAGTCATCTATAGCGTTGAATGTCCTCGAACAGTTTGTCATTCTTCTCCCCCTTTTGGTTTACCTTGTAGGCGTCTTCAAGAAGGGTCTTGGCTGGTTTGCATCTGATCATTCCTGTTTCACAAAGTAGATCAAGAGTGTACTTTATTTGAGAAAGAACTAAGCCATCTTCGGTGCAGCAAATTTCAATTCCCAAGAAATATGTTATTGCTCCAAGATCTTTAATCGCAAAGACAGATTGAAGATATGATTTGGTGGCCTTTATACCTTCCTTATCA
>OVBA01008756.1:0-11840 GCA_900406435.1 Lepidium aucheri
AAGGGTGAGGTCTTTATGTCATCCTCGCGGTCTACACACGAGGCACTAATGGGAGGCAAGGTTCTTCAGTCCGTCCTCGCCCTTGGTAGTGTGAGGCTGAGGTTCGAGGGAGTCTAAACTTTGCCTTCTCTGCTTCTTTGTTCATCCAAGTCTTCCNGAATGCTCCTTAAAACACATAAATCCGCTCCATATGAAGAGTGTATGGTATGCAAGTGCAAAACATGAAAATTACCCTAAAAGGACTCTAGAATGATGCAAATGCTATGATGTGGATGGAAAATGACTCTAAAAATGGTCCTAAAAAGCGTTAAAATCCAGACATATCAAGGTTCGTGGATACCTTATTCTCAAGATTGTTAGCTTTCACTTGGTGGTGAATTAAAGGGATTCAGACAAGTTTTCAAGATGATATGGCAAGGGGAGTAGCGGGCCGATCTAGGAGCCAGAATGGCTGATCCACATTCCAGCACATGTTGCTTTTCCTTTTTATTCACTTGGATCCAACCCGGTTGTCCCGGGTCGACCTAATTTGTTTTAAAAAGCTAAAACCTTAATGTCGAAGGGTTAAAACACATATTTCTATTCATTTTAGGAGAGGCACCTTAGAGAGTTTAGAGAGAGAGGGAAAATAGTTGGAGAGCCCTTTGGGATAATAATCTTGGGATCTTCATTTCCCATCTATGGAGATTTGTTTATCCTTCCTCATATCTTTCTTTCTTTATGATGATGATCTTGTTTATGTTTATGTGCTTGTCATTTTTCATGCGTTTGATGTTCTCTTCTTGTTTATCTTATTTTTTTCCATGTTTGAGTAGTCAAGTGATAGGTTGATGGCTTGTTAGCTATAGGGATATGATGATTGAATCTGGAGCTTAAGTTTATAGATCTATTGATTTCATCACTTAGAGTGTTCTTAATGATAGATTAAACTTGATCGATTGGATTTAGAAGCTAGGAAGTTTATGTCTGAGAGGTGTTCGATGAATTTCCTGAAAGACTCTTTTGTGAGGGTTCCTTTCTTAGCTAGAGAGAGCTGAGTGTTAGGGTGGAGAATTTTCTTTGTGATCTTGATTGCTAATGTTTGATAGATTTTTGATAGGCAAATGAGAGTTTAGCTTTATTGATTGCCTTGCAGAGGGTTCAATGCCACGAGAGTGGATTGGACTAGTTGGATGAGTCACATGCCCTAGTATCGTTATAAATGAGTCTTTAAGCATCATTGATTTGATTATTATTATTTTTTGATCAATTCTCTTGCCTAAAACATATTACTAGTTTGTGTTTTATCTTTGTTGAGTTGGCTAGTTATATGTTTGTTTGAGTTTAGCTTTAGTTTTCTTTTTTTGTTTTGTCAAATAATTTAGCTTTATTTTATCTCCGCTTATTTATTGCTCTAGCTCAAATTTGAATTCTTGCAATCCTGTTGTATTAATTTTAGATTCTCTGTGTATTCGTACCACAAATGATGTAATTTCACAATTGTTTGCATTTATTGTATTTATTTTTGATAACCATAAAAAGCGCACACTCAAAGGGACCAAAAGGTACTAGTTAAATTGGTTATCACTGCTATTATGTCCTATATAATATTGCGATATGATAATGGACCAGCAGCTTAAACCAGAAGTGAAAGATGAATTTTGACAAGATGAAGTACAACACACATTGGAGCTACCTAGTGACCTATCACTCGATCTAGAGCAATAAAACCTCGACAAGCCGTTGGCATAATTCTAAGAAATACTGAAAGCACCGTTAGTTCTTCTACAGCTAATCTGGACACATTGGTTGGGACTTAAGCTAACCAAGCTTTCTTAATGAGAGGTGTGTGTTCATGAACTTTTTTCTCTTGATTCTATTTTATCACAATAGGTTTTCTATAAGAGGTTTTTAACGAGGAGTGTGACACACCTATACATCTTTCCCCATTGACAACATTGTTGTGCGATTCAAATGAGGATTTTTGGCTAATGCAAGAGATGGGTCAAGTTTATTAAGATAAAAAGTTCGCCTTTGTTTTATTATTTTATTTATGGGCCAAGTTTCTCTAAATAGTTTTCCAAAAATCCTACTTCGTCTTTTTTGCCTTTAAAAACTCTATAATCTAATTTAAATCAAAGTTTACACATTTTAGCCAAAACTTTTTTTGAACTTGTTTGATCTTGTGGTGTGTAACATCCAAAAAAATAAGTACTCTTTGGTGTGTTATATCCAATGTCTTCTTGAGCCTGAAGATCAAAAGATGTTCCATATCTCTTGATAGTTTGGTTTGATCCACAATTTTTTTCATAGATTTGCTTACTTTCGTTCCAACAAGTTTCATATAAATCCACTTCAACTAATCTCACACTAGATCAATACACCTCAACCACCCCCAACATAGTCCATATATTTCACTTCGCGTGTTGGACTACTTGACTAATGACACTTGGTTGCTTCATCATGTTCAGTGGTATCACTCGACTACTTCATCGAGTCCATCAGATGATATGGTATCACTGCAATTTTGTCCTATATAATGTCATGATATGATCATGCACCAAGAGCTTTAACGAGAAGTGGACGATGAGCTTGGACCAGAAAAAGTAGAACAGGCGTTGGAGCTTCCTAGTTGACCAATTAGTCTATCTAGAGCAAGAAAATGTCAACAAGCTGTTGAAACAATTCTAAGACATACTGAAACAAACCTTAAATCTACAGCTAATCTGGACACATTGGTTGTGATTGAAGGTGCCAATGGAAGGTTTGTGTTCATGAACTCTTTTTCCCTTGATTCTTGTATATCCCAATGGGTTTCTAGAGAAGTTTTTTAACAAGGTGTGTAACACACTTTTTCACCTTTACGCATTGACAATTGTTGTGCGATCCAAAGGAGGATTTAGGCTAAGGCAAGAAATTGACCGAGTTTATTAAGACAACAAGTTAGCCTTCCTTTATTATCTTATTTATGGGCAAATTTTGTTCAATGCATTTTCCAGAAACCCTAGTTTGTCTCTTGTTCCTTTAAATACTCTACAATCTCCCTTGAATCAAAGTATTAAACATTTTAGCCAGAAATTTCTTTCAACTTGTTTGATCTTGTGGTGTGTAACATCTTCAAACTTAAGTACTCTTTGGTGTGTCATATCCAAAGTGTTATTGAGTCTGAAGATCAAGAGACATTCCGTATCTCTTGATAGTTTGATTCCACCCACTGAGTTTTTTTCATTGCTTCGCTTACTTTCCTTCCATCAAATTTCATAAAATATTGCTGCAGCCAATCTCACACTCGATCAACACACTCGACCACCTCCAACAGAGTCCATCTATTTCAGTATCACTATTGGACTACTTGATCATCACATTCGGTTTCTTCATCAAGTTCATTAGTACCACTTGACTACTTCATTGAGTCCATCAATTTGACTCCACTAGAATCACATTGACTTCCAGACCACTCGATTGCTCCATCGAGTTCACAAATCGAGTCCATCCATGCATCATATCAGATCTGGTCGAGTTATATTCACTAGTGACCATCCGGATTCTACAATCTTTGCATAGAGATTTGAGGGTTGAATGCTTTTAAATGTTAAGAACTTTTTATGTCGTGTTACCGATTGCCAACATGTTAGACATCAGAGATATTAGCAGAGACTTAAGATTTATGGTGGAGGAATTATGGATCATTTAGAGGTATTCATTGGGTGAAATGTGAGATACTGTAGAACAGTAGGAATGAAAGAGGTATAGATTTCAGGGCAAATCAAGAATTTAACGCCGTCCTATTGGCGTAAAAATTATGGAGGATTATTGACTCTTTAGGTTTGCTATTAGCGAGATATTTAGGGTAGAAATTTAAGGATTCAAGCTCGATGGACTCGAAGAAGGTACATTCGCCTTCATACATGTGAAGAAATTAAATTGGTACTTACTTATGCCTCACATAAGCGTTAGAAGGGCCAAGAGGTACTGATTAAATAGGTTAACATTGCTATTCTGTCCTATATAATATCGTGATATGATAATAGACCAACAACTTAAAACAGAAGTGGAAGATGAGCTTGGCCAAAAAGTAATACAACAGGCTTGTGAGCTACCTAGTTGACTAATCATTCGGTCTAGAGCAAGATAACTTCAACAAGAATTTGGGACAATTCTTTGACATACTTAGAGAAACCTTAACTCCACAGCTAATATGGATATATTAGTTGTAATTCAAGCTGACCAAGGGTTGTCAATGGGAAGTGTTTGTTCATGCACTGTTTTTTCCTAGATTTTAGTTTGTCCTAATGGGTTTTCTAGAAAATGTTTTTAAAGAGACGTGTGACACACTTATAAATCTTTCCCCATTAACAACATTATTTTCAGATTTCAAGGACTTTTGGTTAAGGCTAGAGATGGGCCAAGTTTATTAAGACAGGAGTTTGGTCTCTCTTTTGTTATCTTATTTATGGACCAAATTTGTTTAAAGCATTTTCTAGAAACTCTAGTTTGTCTCATGTTCCTTTAAATACTATATAATATCCTTTGAATAAAAATATTAAACATTTTAGCCAAAACTTTCTTTCAACTTGTTTGATATTGTGGTGTGTAACATCCACAAATTTATGTACTATCTGGTGTGTCATATCCAAAGTGTTCTTGAGCCTGAAGATCAATATATGTTCCATATTACTTGATAGTTTGATTTGATCCACTATGTTTGGTTCATAGATTTTTTTACTTTCATTCCAATAAGTTTCATACAAATCCGCACCAACCAATCTCACACTCGATCAACACACTTGACCACCTCCAACAGAGTCCTTCTAGTTCACTTCAACTTTTGAACTACTTGACAATTACATTGCTTTATCGAGTTCAATAGTAGCACTCCACTTCTTCATCGAGTCCATCAATTTTTATACACCAGAATCACTTTGACTTCCAGACCAATCGATTGCTTCACCTAGCTCACAGATCGAGTAATTCTATGCATCATATCATATTCGTTCAAGTTCTATTAACTAGTGATGATCTTAATTCTACAACCTTTACATTGAGATTTGAGGGTTGAACGTTCTTAAATCATTAGGAACATATTATGTCGTGTTAACATTTGCCAAAATGTATGACATCAAAATATAAGCAGTAATTTAAGATTTGTGATGGAGGAATCATGGATCCTTTAAAGGTATTCATTGGGTGAAACATGATAAACAATAAAAAGTAAGTATTAAAGAGGTTTAGAATTTAGGGCAATGCAAGTATTTAACAACGTCCAACTAGCAAAACAATAATAGAGTGTTGTTGACTCTTTAGGTTTGCTACTTGCGATATTTTTTGGGGTAGGAATTTTAAGGATTCGAACCTGATGGACTCAAAGAGGTACATTTTCCTTCACACAAGTGATAAAATTTAAATTGGTATGTACTTTGGCCTTCCACAAGGGTTAGAAATGGCTAAGAGGTACTAATTAAATCGGATATCACAGTTATTTCATCCTATATAATGTCATGATATGATAATATACCAGCATCTTTAACCAGAAGTGGAAGACGATCTTGGACCAAAAGAAATACAACAAGCGGTGGAGCTTCCTAGTTGACTTATCACTTGATCTATTGCAAGAAAACTTCAACAAGCCGTTGACACAATTTCTATGACATACAGAAAGCTTCTGCACACATTGGTTGTGATTCAAGATAACCAAGAGTTATCAATTGAAAGTGTATGTTCATTCATTCTACTTTCCTTGATTCTAGTTTATCCCAATTGGTTTTCTAGAAATGGCTTTTAACAAGGTGTGTGATACCCTTATACATTTTCCTCCATTGACAACGTTGTTATGCAATTTAAAGGAGGATTTTTGGCTAAGGTGAGAAATGAGCCGCGTTTAATAAGACAAGAAGCTGGCCTCTCTTTTATTATCTTTTTTATGGACCATGTTTGTTTAAGGCATTTTCCAGAAACCCTAGTTTGTCTCTCGTCCCTTTATATACTCTATAATATCCTTTGAATCAAAATATTAAACATTTTAGCCGAAACTTTCTTTCAACTTGTTTAATCTTATGGTGTGTAACATCCACAAAATTTATGTACTCTTTGATGTGTCATATCCAAAATGTTCTT
Source organism: Lepidium aucheri (assembly GCA_900406435.1). Taxonomy (NCBI): domain Eukaryota; kingdom Viridiplantae; phylum Streptophyta; class Magnoliopsida; order Brassicales; family Brassicaceae; genus Lepidium; species Lepidium aucheri. Next base: position 6,094 of record OVBA01008756.1, read on the forward strand.
TAGCCTGAAGATTAAGAGACGTTCTGTATATCTTGATATTTCGATTTCATCCAATGTGTTTTGTTCATAGATTCATTTACTTTCATTCCATCAAGTTTCACGCAAATCCGTTGTGATCAATTTCACACTCGACCACCTCAAACATAGTCCATCTAGTTCACTTCAAATTTGGGACTACTTGACATTCACATTAAGTTGCTTTACCGAGTTCATTAGTACCGCTCAACTACTTCATCGAGTCCATCAATTTTAGTTCACTATAATTACTTTGACTTCTAGACCACTGTATTGCTACGCCTAGTTCATAGATTGAGTCCGTCGATGCATCATATCAGATCTCTTTGAGTTCAAATCACTAGTGATCATCTGAATTCTACAACTTTTATATTAAGATTCGAGGGTTGAATGTTCTTAAACCGTTAGGAACATATTATGTTGCGATACTGATTGCCAGAAGGTTTAACATCAAAGATATCACTAGCGATTTAAGTTTTCTAGGAGGAATTATGGATCTTTGAAAGGTATTCATTGGGTAAAACTTGAGAAACTATGGAATAGTAAGAATGAAGGAGGTTTATATTTCAGGGCAATTCAAGAGTTTAACACCATCCTATTATCAAGATATTTAGGGTTAGGAACTTTAAGGATTTGAACCCTTGGACTCGAAGAAGGTACATTCACCTTCATAAGGGTGAAGAATTAAATCAGTACATAATTACTTCTTCCCAAGTGGTTGGAAGGGGCCAACATGTACTAATTAAATCAAATATCACTGTTATTTCGTCCTATATAATGTCGTGATATGGTATTGGAATAGAACCTTGAACCAGAAGTGGTAGAAGATCTTGGACCAGAAGAAGTACAACAGGCGTTGGAGCTACCTTCTTGACATATCTGTGAGACCTAAACTTTGAGTTTTGAGAATTTAATTTTGTGGCCCATAAGCCCAATAAGAGAAGAATTTGAGTTTGAACTTGAAGAAAACAAAATCTGTTGAGAAAAAAAGGAAGGGTTGAGCCATCTCAACTTAGCACCAAAACCTAATGTGTTCTCCTTTTTAAAGCTTTTTCCTCTTCTACCATCTGCAAACTTGAACTCCCAAGTCACGCTTTGTGTTCCTGAAATTTTGTAGAGTCAATTATCAAAACTTTAAACTGGTAAGGATTCCACTCAGAACACCCAAGTTTTAAGCGATATAACTATTGTTTTACTGATCCGTTCGTCATGTTTTTCATATTTTTGGAAAGACATTGCTCTCAGAAATTCGTAGTCAAAAGCGGAATCCCAATCCAAATCGTGTTGAGGAAGATACGATTAATCTAAGGTAAGACATCAAATCTTACTGTTGTTTCAGAAACATGTCCGTTTGGCTTAATTTCAGGGTTCATAACTATTGGATCACTGATTTTCTGATCGTGATATTTATATGGTTGGAAATTTCTGTCTCTCAGGAATCCGTAGCCGCAAACCGTTTGTCAATCTGAGTAAAATTGAGGAAGTTACGAGCAGATTAAGGTAAGAGGACAATTCTGGTTTCAGTTTCAGACTTAAGAAAAATTTTGGGTTTTTATTCTTAACTCTCTGTTCGACTTGGCATATTTAGGATCGATTCTGTTAACATCTGAGCAGTAAGAGCTAGATACTTGTTGTCTTTTGATAGAGGACACCTCCAAGAAGGGAATCAGACCGTCAAACCAACATATATAGGTAAGATTTGATCAGAAATCATATTGCTTCCTCTGCAAGTATCATCTGTTTTGTGACTAAAGAACCCTAATCTGTGTCTCTTGTTTGTGCAAGAAGATATCTGCAGGATTGTCTTTAATTCTACTTTTTGTCGTGTTTTTCCAGTCAGTCACCAGCCAATTAAGGTGAGTTTTGGGAGCTGTGGAGATGCAATTTCACCTTTCGATATTATGCTTCTGAAGTTTATTAGTTTAGAGTTGAACATATGAGTGTTGCTTGTTATTATATTTTAAAATTATATTATATATATATATATATATATTAATATATTTGATTAGCGTTGATTGATAATAAGTAATAGGATGTTATGGAGTATATATTGATTGTTAATATATTAAGTGTGTGATTGATAAATAATAGGTAAACAAATAGAATAAAATATGTGAAAGAGAAGAGTCTATGGGAGATTGAAATTACTGGACATTCTCTTCCATATGAATTTCTTTAAGTTGGAATATAGAAGGATCGAATCTACTGGATGTTGTCTTCCATAGGAATTTCTTTAAGTTGGAATATAGAATGATCGAATCTACTGGACGTTTTCTTCTATAGGAATGAGTGTATGGAAGGATCAAAACAACTGAACAGTGTCTTCCATACGAAAGGGTCTCAGGAAGGATCAAAGCTACTGGCCGTTGCTTTCCTTAAGAGAGAGATTGTTGGACTGGAGTTAATCGATGGGTTCGCTACTGCCCATAAACCGCTAACAAGGTAGGGAAGATTGAGCTACTGACCGTGATCTCCCAATAAAAAGGGTTCTGGATCCATCAGAGAGAAGATGGTAGAACCAATTCTTATGTGTTAATAGTTGGCTGCAAGTAAGTAGATTTTTTTGGGTGTTGTAGGTGGTCGTAAAAAGATATATTATATGCGTGTTGTTTGATTCTATGCTCTTGAATAGACGATGTGTGAGTTAGGATGTTGTTATTGTGTTTCGGTGGGCAGAGATGATCTCTTCAATGAGTAATTCATTACCCACCCTCTTTATTTTCCATTTTCCAGGATTTTTGAACAAGAATTATGGTATTGACTGCTTTTTCAAAAAAATATATTTTTGGCAAGGCCAAGAATAACATGTTTCTCACGATCAGTAGCAGGGTGTTACAATATCACTCGATTTAGAGCAAGACAATTTCAACAAGTCATTGGCAGAATTAAGACACATTGAAAGCAACCTTGAATCTGATTCTAGCTAACCAAGGGTTATCAATGAGAGGTGTGGGTTCATGCGCTCTTTTTCCCTTGATTTCTAATTTATCCCAATAGATTTTCTAAAAAACTGATTTTATTCATAGATTCTTTTACTTTTGTTCCATCAAGTATCATAAAAATCCTCTTCAACCAATCTCACACTCGATCAACACACTCGAGCACCACCAACAGAGTCCATTTATGGGCCGAGTTTGCATAAAATGTTTTCTAGAAACCCTAGTTTCTTTCTTGTTCCTTTAAATACTCTATAATATCCTTTGAGTCAAATCATAAAATATTTTAGCCAAAACTTTATTTTAACCTTTTTAATATTGTGGTAACATCCACAAACTTATGTTTTATCTGGTGTGTCATATCATCTTGAGCATAAAGATCAAGAGACGTTCCATATACCTTGATAGTTTGCTTCGATCCACTGTGTTTTGTTCATAGATTCTTTATCTTTTGTTCCATCAAATTTCATAATTATCCACTGCAACCAATCTCACACTCGAACACCACCAACAGAGTCCATCTATTTCACTTCAACAGAGTCCATTTATGGGCCAAGTTTGTATAAAGTATTTTCTAGAAACCCTAGTTTATCTATTTTTCCATTTAAATACTCTATAATCTCCTTTGAATCAAAGCATAAAACAATTTAGCCAAAAGTTTCTTTCAATTTTTCTGATATTGTGGTGTGTAACATCTACAAACTTAAGTTTTATTTGGAGTGTCATATCATCTTAGGCATTAAGATCAAGAGACGTTCCATATACCTTGATAGTTCACTTCGATCCACTATGTTTTGTTCATAGATTCTTTTACTTTTGTTCCATCATGTTTCATAAAAATCCACTGCAACCAATATCACACTCGACCACCACCAGCAGAGTCTACCTGTTTCACTTCAACAGAGTCCATTTATGGGCTAAGTCTGTATAAAGTGTTTTCTAGAAACCCTAGGTTATCTCTTTTTCCTTTAAATACTCTATAACCTCCTTTGAATCAAAGCATTTACCATTTTAGCCAAAAGTTTCCGTCACTTGTTTCATATTGTGGTGTGTAACCTCCACAAATAAGTTTTATTTGGTGTGTAATATCTAAAGTGTTCTTAAGCATGAAGATCAAGAGACATTCAATATACCATGATAGTTCGCTTCGATCTACTCTGTTTTGGTCATAGATTCTTTTACATTTGTTCCATCAAGTTTCATACAAATCCACAACAACCAATCTCAGACTCGATCAACACACTCAACCACCACCAAGAGAGTCCATCTGTTTCACTTCAACCAAATCCATTAATGGTCCAAGTTTGTTTAAAGTGTTTTCCAGAAGCCGTATTTTATTCTTGTTCCTTTAAATATATAATCTCCTTTGAATCAAAATATTAAACATTTTTCCAAAACTTTCTTTCAACTTGTTTAAATTCTCTATTTGGTCTGTCATATCCAAATTGTTCTTGAGCATGAAGATCAAGAGACATTCCATATCCCTTAAATTTCAAACAAATTTGTTGAACCAATCTGACACTCGACTACCTCCAACAAAGTCCATCTATTTCACTTCAACTGTTGGACTACTTGACCATCACACTCAGTTAATTCATTGAGTTCATTAGTACCACTAGAAAACTTCATTTAGAGTTTCAGTTCACTACACTCACTACGACTTACAGACCGCTCGGTCGCTTAAGTCAAGTTCACAAAACGAGTCTGTGAGTCCTATTCACTTGTGGCAATATGGATTCTACAACGTATACATAGAGATTTGAGGGTTGAATGTTCCTAAACCATTAGAAGCATTTTATGTCCTGTTACTGATTGCAAAAAGTTTTGGCATGGAAGATATGAGCAGCGATTACTCATTTATGGTGGAGGAATTATGGTTCCATTAAATTTATTAATTGGTTAAAATGTGAGAAACTATGGAAATGTAAGAATGAAAGAAGTTCATATTTCCTGAAAGAAGTTTATATTTCCTAGCAATTCAGGAATTTAACACTGTCCAATTAGCAAAACAATTATGGTGGATTATTGACTCTCTAGATTTGCTACTAGCATGATATTTAGGGGTTGAAATTTTATAAATCAAAACCCGATGGAATCAAAGAAGGTACATTCACCTTCATATATATGAAGAAATTAAATCAGTACTTATTTCCGCCTTTAAAAAGGCTCATAAGGGGTTTAGCGATAATAATTAAATTGGTTATGACTGCTAATTCGTCCTATATAATGTCATGATATGATAATGGGCCAGTTGCTTAACCAGATTTGGAAGATGAGCTTAGACTTGAAGAAATACAACGCATTGGAGCTACCTAGTTGACCTATCACTCAATCTAGATCAAGACAACTTTAACAGGACGTTCGCACAATTGTAAAATATAGTAAAAGCAGCTATAGTTCTAGAGCTAATCTGGATACATTGGTACTGATTTAAGCTAAGCAAAGGTTGTTAATAGGAGGTATGTGTTCATGCACTCTTTTCTTGATTCTGATTTATCTGTGTAGGTTTACTAGACATGCTTTTTGTAAGAGTATGTTGGTCATATTAATATATGGGCCATTCACTTAAGCCCAATAAGCTACTAGCAGGCTAATGGACCAAGTCATGGGCCGAGTCGATTTTGCCAATTTGACATATGGGTCGAAATAGGCCCATTACTAATCTGATTAAGCTGTAAATGAATCTAGACAATTATAAGTCTAGATTCATCTTCTTCGTNTAAGCTACTAGCAGGCTAATGGACCAAGTCATGGGCCGAGTCGATTTTGCCAATTTGACATATGGGTCGAAATAGG
>OVBA01008757.1:0-11838 GCA_900406435.1 Lepidium aucheri
TAAACCTACAACAAAAGAAAACTAAGTCGAAAATAAGACATATCCATACCAAAAAACCTACAACAACCTAACAGTAAGCCTATAACAAATATCTCAATAAAGCCTACAACAAAACACTAATAAACCTACAACAGATGAAACTAAAAACCTACAACACATGGCCGAAAACCTACAACACTAGGAAAATTTTCCGCATTTTTTCTTTCTACTGACATGGAATTATTCATTAATGGCAGTTTCGTAAAAAAAAATCCAAAGCGAACATGGGAAAAACGGGATAGAAAATACCAAAAAAGGTAGAATTGTAATTAAAATCTTTTTGAATAGTTTGTAGTTACGTTTTTTTATAGATTATTCATGTTAACTAACTCAGTGTGAACATATAGGAACAAAGTGAGCATTACAGGCATCTAACAAAAGGATAAATTCCTCAGCCAACTAGCCGCAAAGGAAGGAATCACATAGCTTATGAAATCGTATGTATGTCACTTGGTTTTTTTTAATATTAATTCAAAGTATGTGTATGAACTTGTAGAAAAAGAACAACTCGGATCCTTTAGCAGTTACGAGAAGCAAGGTGTGGATTAAAGGACACACACATGTTGATGGAAGACACGTGAGAGAGGAATTTGCCAAAACTATTGTATGAATGACTACAATTATTATTAAAATTTTGTTGTTCACTTTATATAAAAGTCACTTATGCGTACTATGTTCATACATTAATCTCAGGAAAAGATCAAGTCAACTGATAGTGAAATGGACTCCACAGCCACTGATAGTGTAAGAAAGGATGCAGTGAGCCAGGTATTAGGAAAAGACAGACTAGGAAGACTTAGAGGGTTAGGAAGGGGCTACAGCTACCAAGTTAGCATTCTTGCAGGCTCGAGATACACATGTGCAGAAGCTTGAAGTTACTCAAGCAGAATTGATTAGTAAGATTGAGGAATTGCAAACTATGGTCACTGACTTAGCTGCCAAAAAGGAAATTTCTCAAATTTCATGTATTTTGTTCATGTTAAATGAGAGTAAAGATGTTTGGTTTATGACAAGTTTGGTTTTATTTCAGAGTAATGATTTTAATAAGTCAGAAGTTAGTGATGTGAGCAAAAGCGGAATTAGATGCCAACTACTGGATTGGTATTCAAATATTGATATTGTCGTTGGGGAAGGAGAGTTTTGCTCTACTGAACCATCATACAAGATTGATCGCATTCCTCTAGGCCTTAATGCAGCTGTTGTACTTGTGAAGTCTGTTGTAGTAAAAGAAGCAGCTGTATGGAGACCTACTCAAGCCATCTTCTCACTAACTGAAGTTGTAGGTGTTAAAATTGCATGGCCTAAAGAGAAGATTATATTGGACGATGACAACCACTACTCACAACCTCCTAATACTGTCAGATCAGAGATAATTTACATATGATGTATTTTAATTCTATTTTTTTCATAAGGATTCGTTTAATCATGTAGTATATCTATTTCAATGACTAATTATGCTACAAATTCTTTAGTGGCAAGAGTTCAAATATTTGATTATTGGAAAGAAGGTAACGAATTGATTGTCGATGGTATTCTATTGTCAACTGACCCTAAAGACTTGGTTAACAACATTCCTCTAGGACCAAATGCTGCATCTGTGAAGGTCAAGATGGTTTTGAAACCTGATGCTTTTTTTATGGAGACCTAGTCATGATGTATCATTAATGGGTGATGCACTTAGGGAGACCATTGCATGGCCTATTAATAGGTTACACCTATCGATTGCAACTGCAATGGATGAATCACCCAAAGCATCACATCAGGTCATTTACTGATACTCGTTTTAATGTATTTAAGTTGGGTATAAGTTAGAGAGGTATTTAGTTGAGCATGAGGAATATTGATCTGATAATTGTGTTTATTTTTTGGACAAACTAGAGTGGTACTAATAGTACTGGTTCGAGCAAAGGCAGCAAAAAGAAGTACATTCTCTTAGACTGTGCTAACTCTGGGCAGAGTGTTGCAACAGGTCGACTGTGTTCAACTGATCCGACAAACAAGGGAGGTTCATTTCGTCCCTTTAGGTCTTAACGCTAGCAAAGTTTGGGTAGAGGTTTCCAAGATTGATGGTGCACGAGTATGGAGGCCAAACTCTGAAGTTGAGGTCATAGCTGATGCAGTAGGTACCACTGTAGTTTGGCCAAATAATAAGATTACATTCATGTGATGGTTGAGTACTTGTAGTATTGTATGTTATTATGGTGTAGAACTTTGTATCATTGGTATTTTCAGATTGTTTTTGTTGAAGTTTAAACAACATTTGTGGGTTATATATAAAATAGTGTAAGTTTAAACATTTGTGGGTTTAATATATAAAATCATGTATTAGGTTCTGATTCGAATTTTATACAAAACAATTACATTTGATATGAATGCTATTACTTATTACACTTTAGATAACACTATTTAATCACAAAATAAAATGCTATTATAAAACAGTGATTCTATATATGTTATTGCGCTATTAAATAAAAACAAATAGTAGTACCACAAAATAACGCTATCTAAAGTGTCTGACCTATTATGACGGGCATCGAATTAGCGCTTTCAATAACGCTATCATAACTTATGATAGCGTTTTCTGGGGGCTAATAAAAGTCATTTTTCCTGTAGTGTGTGTTAAGCCAATTTGTTCTAATAATGCTCTTGAATTTGATTTTACTGATTTGTTTCGTGAAAAAGGTATGCATCATTATTATTCTTGTGTTGACACTCCTCAAAGGTAAACCTCCTTCTTCTGCTGATATGTTTCCTTCATCTATTTTACCTTTACTTGCTCCTGACAATTCTATTGAAACTGAACATAATGCTATCGTATAGATCATATTGTCCTTACTCCTAGTTTGCCAAATTTGCACTCTGCCTCATCCTCTTTGGATACTATTTCCTCTTCTAACACCACAGATTTAACATTACCTATTTTTGTTCCATCTCCAACACAATTTTTAAACACTGTGAGACCTCAACGACAAACTAAGGTGCCCTTTTACTATCCGAGTATCATTGTTATCTAGCACAAAAGGTGCCTCAAAACACTTCTTTCTCAGTTCTTATCCCATATCATCTTATGTTTCTTATGAAAAACTATCCCCTCACTATCAATCCTACTTATTTTCCATTACCACTGACACAATACCAAGGTCTTTTGCTGAAGCTATTAAATCAGATCACTGGAAACAAGCAATGAATTTGGAGATTGGGGCTTTGGTAGATCTGAACACTTTTACAGTTGAATCTCTACCACCCGAGAAACATGCAGTAGGATGCAAATGGGTGTATACTATAAAGTATAATCAAGATGGTTGTATTGACAAATACAGAGCTCGTCTCGTTGCTAAGGGATATACACAACAAGAGGGTCTGGACTTCATTGACACTTTCTCTCATGTTGCAAAGTTAGCATCTGTAAAAATGCTTCTTGGTCTTGCTGCTCGTTATGGATGAAGTCTTCATCAAATGGATGTTTCTAATGCATTCCTTCATGGCACATTGGATGAAGAAATTTCCATGACTATTCCTCTTGGTTACACTCCGCCTGAAGGAATAATATTACCTGATAATCCATTTTTCCGGTTACACAAGTCCATGTATGGACTCAAGCAAGCATCAAGGCAATGGTATTATTGTTTATCATCTGTTCCTCTTGACAATGGCTTTATTCAATCAGAAGCTGATCACACTTTGTTTGTCAAAGTCCAGGGAGATTAATCCTTTCTTGTAATCTTGGTTTATGTAGATGACATTGCCATTGCTAGAAACAATATGCTGCAGTTGATGAATTGAAGAAACTATTACATACTCATTTTATAATTAAAGCTCTTGGTCCATTGAAGTATTTCTTAGGATTGGAAATTGCTCATTCATCTGCTAGAATTGTAGTATACCAAAGGAAATACACATTGGATTTATTATAAGCAGTCGGTGTCCTCTCATGCAAACCAAGTACAGTAGCAATGGATCTGAAGGTCAATCTTCACTCCGAATCTGGTACACCTCTTGCAAATTCTACTCTATTTCGTGAACTTGTTGGGAAATTGTTGTACCTTACTATAACCAAACTGTATATCACATTTGTTGTACACAAATTGAGCTAGTTCTTATAGACTGATCTTCACCTTGTTGCTGCTCATAGAGTTGTTCTTTACTTGAAGTCTAATCCTAGATAGGGACTCTTTTACTCTACAACAACAGAGACGTGTCTCAATGCTTTTGCTGATTCAGACTGGGCTGCTTGTCCTGACACTAGAAGGTCTGTCTCTGGCTTCTATATATATCTTGATACTTCTTTGAACCTAGAAGTCGAAGAAACAGGAACTTGTTAGTCGGAGTAGCACCGAAGCTGAATATAGGGTCATGGCTGATGCTACTAAGGAGCTTCTTTGGCACAATCAACTGCTCACTGACTTGCATATTAAACCATCTGCACCAGCTAAACTTTTTTGCTCACACCAAATCCGCTTTTCATATTGCTTCTAATCTCGTGCTCCACGAATGTACAAAACACACTGAAGTGGATTGTCACACTGTTCGAGATCAACTCAAGAAAGGTTTTCTCAACACCATGCACATTGGAACCTTGAATCAACATGCAGATCTGCTCACTAAACCCCTTGCTTCATCCCAATTTCATTCTCTTTTATCAAATATGTTTTTGTAAAGTCTTTATCAATCAACTGATTAAGACTTGAGGGGTGTATTAGAATAAATATAGATGGTTAACATTCTGTTAAGTATTTTTAACAGATAGTTAACAGATAGTTAGTTAGCTTAATCACTCTGTATAAATACTCTTTTATCTTTGTACAAAGAGATTATCCGGATAATGTGAAGCATTCTTTTCTCTCAAACTCATTTATGATAATAGAGATCTTCTTTTTTTTATTGGTAAAAAGATTGGAGCCAAGCTCCCAATTTTATTAGAGCTCCTTAGAAAATTACATCAGAACTTGCATTGGGTGCGCAAACCCAGAAACATCACTAACCAATAAAAATCAAAGAATGCAGAATTAAATCAAAAGAATGAAACCTAAAGGGTAATGTAAACGCATAGTTCACCAAACCGTTAGCTAACTGGTTTGCCTTCCTATAAACATGATGAATACGGACTATTCAGCCCCTCAATAAGAAGCCATAGCACGAACGTGCCAGGAAAGACAAAGGATGAGTGTCACCCACCTTTGTCTGGAGGAAACCAACCAAAATCTCCGAGTCTACTTCCAATTCCAGTCGTCGTACATTCTTCTCCTAAGCGATAACCAGACCATAATATACACCCTATAGCTCAGCAAGGGGCGCAGAGCATATACCAATGTTGAGGGAGAAACCTCACCACCATTCACCTCGACTATCTCTGAGAATACCACCCGCGTACGCAGCTAATGGATTTCCATGTGATGCCCCATCGGAGTTAATTTTAAACCAGCCCTCCTATGGTGGCTTCCATGAGATCAATCTTTTCAATCGCGGCGGCTTCTATATCGTTACAAGCTTAGATTGATGCACCAAATCTACTTCATCGAACAACAACTTAAGAAACTACACTCTGTCCCTACACCGTGCATTCAAGCCAAGCACATTCCCACACCTCCATTTCCATGCCCACCAGATCGGCATAGCAAAAAAAGTTAGCCAAACACCCTTACCAGAGCTTGAATTCTCTCCCAAGTTTAAGTACAACCAGTCGAGAATTGAGGCTGCAAGCGGAATGGTATGGTACGAAGCCAAATACCAAGCATTGATGCGCAGTCACAGAGAAGGTGGCATTCACAACGTCTTGAATTGGTGAATCAAGGAGCCATCGTTCTTGCCAAAAATATTTCCTTGCCATCGCCTGGGATCCAACAAACTTCCAACTGTATTACATCAGCTATAGCACCAATGATGCTTCTCCAAGTTAATGAAACACTCCCTCTCGAGTGTAACCAAGCGGTATCTCGGAACTTTGCCACCATATATTTCTTGTGTAATACCTTAGCCCATAAACTTGTTTGGTCATTTAAAAGCCGTCACCCAAGCTTAGCTAATAAGGATTCATTCATCGGCAAAGACAAACGAATCCCCAACCCTCCTTCTTGTTTAGGCACACATATTCTTTTCCAAACTACAAGATGTTGTTTTCTATTCTCACCATAATCACTCCAAACAAAAGCACAAGATATACGATCTAGCTTCTTTAGTAAACTCTTAGGTAGAGAGATAGTGCTCATCGAATGAACCGGTATGGAGTTCAAGACTGCTTTCATGAGTGGTACTCTACCTGCAAGGATAAGACACCAACTCTTCTAGCCCGCAAGACGTGAAGACACTTTCTTGAGAATCTCACCAAATGTGTCCTTGTTGATTCATTTCTGTAAGGCTGGAATTCTCAAGTATTTGCCCAACTCTCGTGTAGAGTTTATACCACTCTCACAAGTTATATGTCGTTCAAGGTCAGGAATACATTTGCAGAGAATAACACTTTTGACTTCTCAAGACTCACCGTCTGCCCGGGCGCATTACAGAACCTCTCCAAAACATCTTTAATGACCTTACTCTGATTCACAGACGCCTCAACAAACAAAATAATTTTGTCTGAAAAACATATGTGGGACAATGCAAGTTTCCCACGAGACAGATTTATGGGCTTCCAATGTTTATCAGACACAACCAGGTCAATCATGTGGCAAAGATGCTCTAAACATAGGACAAACAAGTAAGGAGAAAGAGGGTCACTGATATGTCTAGATTTTAATGCTTTCAGAGACCACTCTTAGAGTCATTTTTCATCCATATCATAGTGTTTGCATCATTCTAGAGTCTTTTTAGGTTGATTTTCATGTTTTACACTTGCATACCATACATTCTGCATATGGAGCAGATTTAGGTGCTTTAAGGAGCATTTTGGAGTCAAATGGATGCATGTAACGGATCAGGCAAACTTAGGAAGACTTGGATGAACAAAGAAGCAGAAAAGCCAAAGTTTAGACTCTCTCGCACCTCAGCCTTGCACTACCAAGGGAGAGGACTGACAGAAGTTGAACCTCTTGGACGCAAAGTACCCGCCTTCTTGAAGAACCTTGCCTCGAACCTTAGCCTCGCACTACTAAGGGTGAGGACTGACTGAAGAACCTTGCCTTGCACTATTGCTTAGTGTGTAGACCTCGAGGATGACACAAAGATCTCACCCTTGTGGAGAAGATCTCACCTTTCAGCCAAGCCTCGATCTTCTACCACGAGGACCGCCTCAAGAGACACTTGTTGACAACTTTGAGGCGGTTCGGCCAGGAGACTAGGTTTATTTTCACTAAGACTATAAATAAACTCCTAGGCCAAAAAACCCATAATATCTTATGCTTTGTAATCCTCTCTTTTGCACTCTACATTTTTAGATCTAGAAGTACTTTTCTCTCTAGTTTTTCTTGTAATTCTTGGTGAATGAATTTCGGATTTGCTTGAATGTAAGTTGAAATTTTATTTCTCTTCCTTTTCATTTTTGTTTTAGATTATTTCTTTATTTTAAATTATGCACACGAAAAACTCAAGGCTTGAGCTCTCACTCACCATGAGTGAGTAGATCTGCCTTGGGTGATGAGAGATCAAGGTAGATTGATGTAGATCATCGGGGAAATAGGTTGTTTGCGCTAGAACTGTTAGGTTCTTGTTGGATCTAGGTAGCTTAATGTCGATATCTTACTGGCCATTTGAGATTTGGGTTTGTTACATTTTATGCGGATTAGGTGTTCGATAAAATGTCAGAACTATACTAGATCTGGAACTATGATTGCTAGGCTCCAGATATTGAATACCCTGCGGTCTTGTTTGCAAAGAATAGGATCCGTGCTTCAATGGTGTGCTCTCGCTAGTAGGGTAGGCATGGGAGCCATTCCGTGAAGGTTTCTCGTTCACGAGAGTGACTTGAAATACTTGAATCCTTGCTTGAGAATCTGCCCTGAATGGAATTTGTTGAATGATTTATTATTCCCCCTTGATTTGCATTGATCGGTCACCTTTTTTCTCATTACCTTTCATTACTTCCATTGCTTTATCTTGCTATCTTGTTGATAAAAGATGTTTTCACAGTTTCCTTCTATCAAATTTTTGAGTATCATGGTAAGTTAAGTGTCGAACCAAACTCGGAAAGACGACAAGCAACTAGGACTAATCAACCTATCTAGTTCAAGCTCAATTGGTGGGTAAAATTTATGTCACAATCTACCAACCTAAAGCATGTGAATAAGACAAAATAGCCAAGACAATAAGACAAAAAGAAATTAAAAAACAGAACATAAAAAAGCAAATCAAGATCTGAACAGAAAATCTGCAAGTAAGTAATTGGGCAAGGCAGAAATAGGTCGGCGATCGGTGCTAAACTAAGGAGAAACTCGGTTTCTTAACAGCCCAACCGGGAATTGATCCAAAGCGAGGGGATCACGGTTCGATCAAGTCACTCTCGCGATCATGAACCTTCACCCGAGGAAACTCCGAGCCTACCATAGTAGTGGAAATTAGGTTGTGTGAGCATGAAGATGGGACCCTCTAACAGCTAGTAATCTCACAAGGAATCCAATCTCTTGCCGTAAGTGAAGATTACTCTGTATCTAGCTAAGATCTACACCTCGACAAACCCTAGTCCGCCGCGGAGAAACTGATCTGAGTTCAAGTGGCCAGAATGAAATCGGCGTTAAGACCACTAGATCTAGTAAGATCTTATCTAATCTAACCAAAATCAACCTATATCTACAAAGGATCGCACCGATCTACCTCATTTCCTCATTTCCCAAGGTTGATCTACTCACTCATGGCTGGTGAGAGCCCAAACCTTGATGAAGAAGCAATCAACATGGAAAGTAAAGAATGACAATGTAAAAGCTAAACAAGATCAGAAAATAAAAGATAAGATGAAGATCAAATCAACATTAAATTAACTTCCAACAAAAAGGATTCGAGTTCTCCAAAACATAGAGAGAATCTAAACACTTGCATAAAAGATAAGAAAATTAGATGTCGGGTTATTCGGCTTAAGGACCTATTTATAGCCTAAACAAATCATAAACCTAGTCTCTTGGTCAAACCGCCTAAAAATAGTCAACAAGTGTCATTTTGAGGTGGTCCTCGGAGTGGAAGAACGAGGTTTGGTTGCGAGGTAGGTTCCTTCTTCAGACAGGTGAGGTTTATGTGTCATCCTTCGGATCTTCACACGAGGTTAATGTGTGAGGTAGGGTTCTTTGGTCAATCCTCGCTCTCAATAGTGAGAGGCTAAGGTTTCAGGGGGCTCTGAGCTCTGACTTTTTCGCTTCTTAGTTCATCCAAGTCTTCCTAAGTTTTCCTGACCCGTTCCTTGCATGCATTTGACTCCAAAATGCTCCTTGAGATACTTAAATCCGCTCCATATGTAGAATGTATGGTATGCAAGTGCAAAACATGAAAATGAACCTAAAAGGACTCTAGAATGATGCAAATACTATGATATGGATGGAAAATGACTTTAAGAGTGGTCCTAAAAAGCATCAAAAATCACACACATCAGCTCCCCCAAACTTAGATCTTGCTTGGCCTCAAGCAAGTGCAATGACCTAAGATGGAGAAACTACACACAAAATGGGAACATCTCCTCCAACGAACATCTTGTTTAAGCTAGGGCCATAATCCACATGTGAGCTCTATCATTTTGGAAACCGCAATGTAGTCATCCTCAAGCATAGCACCCAGCCTATAGATCCCTAATACCTAAGCCAACCTCTAAAGGTTCAAGTCTAATTCCGTATTTCTTATTGTTGCGGTCTTCAAAAGGGAGTAGAGATCAAAAAACATATGATTCAACTTCTTGACTTAGCATGGCTTAGATTCATTTAAGCACATTTTTCTTGTTTTCGTTCATTAGGCACAAACTCATGGTTTTCAAATCCACAACCGTTCCTGGGTCTGCTTCATTTCTTTTTTAAGGATCCACACCAATGAAAGGGTTGCTTCATGTTCTACTCTTCGCTTTTTCAGTGAAACACAAGAATGTATGGTTTACGCACAATCCCCGCTCACCTTGGGCATCATTGGATGAGTTTCATTTGGAAGAATAGTTATCATTAATTTTTACCATGCTAAGCTCAAAGAACGAAAACATTCGATGCATCTCTAGGCCTAAGTTGGCAATTTATATTCAGTTTAAGAAGGAATCAAACAAGACATTTTCAAGACACAACACAAGCAAAGGTCACTAAGGTGAATGATCTGTCCAAAAACTTTCCAAAGCGGCCAATTACCAATCAAGAGCGTTCACAATGGTTACTAGCTAACTTCAACAAGGTTTGCCCATTATCAAGATGATTCCCACACAACAAGTACGAATGCATGAATGCTATGTGAATGCAACTTATATACAATGCTAAATGGATGCAACTATATGAACACACTATTTTTGCGGGATTCATTTTCGAAATTTTTCAAATTTTAATGCATTTTATATGCCTTATATGCTATGCAATGCAACACAAAAATGCACCAAAGAAAAATCTTAACGGATTTTTACACACTAAGTGATATGCATGAAAGACAAACTAAGAATCACAAAACACAAGATTAGTAAACCAGAGGACCCTCCCCCAAACTTAAATCACATAGTCCCTTGTGTGTATGAAAGGTTAGAGGTGAACCCTAGGTTGACAATTAAAACAAACAATGGGATGCAATGGTATTTACAATGAAAGGAGTGGAGTAGGTACTGATAAGTGTGATTTTTAATGGTTTTAGAGTACTATTTTAGGTTGTTTTTGTATCCGTTCAGCTAGTTTCCCTTGCATTTAGGTCCATTTAGGTTAGTTTGGAGTTTTTGCATTTGCATTTGGAGTTTTGGAGTTTTCCTAGGTAATGGAGCAAAAAGGAGCCTAAAATGGAGCTAAAATATCAGAACAAGCTGCTAAGGAGAAGAAGTTGCTCAATACTTGGATCACAGCCTCGCGGTTCGCTGGCGAGGATCGCTCGGTTCACTAACAGAAAGAAGCCTCAGNGAGACAACATCAAGACCACTCCTCGATGTCCAAGCTCGCCATTGACCAGCGAGGAGAAGATTTCTGGTTAAAAACTTAAATCGGTTTAGCCGTTAGGGTTACGCTAATAACTCTATAAATACCCTTTGTTGGTAATTTTATCAATCATCTGATGTTTAGCAAATAGAAAACTCTCTCTAATTTCGTTGTAGCTTTANCCTTAATATTTGGATCTTAAGGTACTTTGTTTATTCTTGCGTTTATGCTTTATTGAATTGAGTATTTGCTTAGATCTTTGTCATTTACTTTCTGCTCTTTATTTTTATTATTGCTGTTTATGTTTATGAATATGAAATCTCCCTTGATCCTCCACTCTCAATCGATGATGAGTGAGTAGATCCTTGTGGATCTCGAGGATAGGGAGATCGGAGGAGAAATCTCCGATCCACTCGCCTATGCAAACATGGATTTGATCCGATCTCTTTTCATATGACCGAGCTTAATGTCGATCTTTCCCTGATCAAGAGAGATCTGAGTTGGGCCGCAACCCCAAAGCTAGCGCTAAGGGGATCAGAGACCAAAGTATCATATGAGAGATGGCTTTGATCCGCCGAGGAGAGATCTAGCATGTGGATCGGTCATTAAACACTTCGGGCTGGACTTTATGCTTTGGATCTGGCTTCATCGCGGCTAGCGTCGTATTGGATCAGCCGGATCGGAAAGGGATCTTCACCATGAGAGTGGGTTGATCTAGCTTGTCCCGGTTAAGAGCTCGCCTTATATAACTTACTGGTGTTGGATCGGCGAGTTAACCGCCGATCACCCATTCCCTATCCTCTAG
>OVBA01008758.1:0-11828 GCA_900406435.1 Lepidium aucheri
CATGCACTCTTCTTCTCGTTCCTTTAGAGTGTCCTTCAAAAATTTCTTATACTGCGGAATCAAAGCAAAAGCATCCAATATAGGAATTTTTATTTCGATACACTCATTTGCTTGTCAAAGAGAACCTTCTTTTTTTCCGCTTGGTTCTTCTTTAGACGTGAGGGGAATGGTGCTTTGGCTTTGGTTTCAACTGCTGGTGCAACTCCTTCCTTCTCATTCAGGTTGGGAATATCTAGTGCTTCTCCTCGCTGCACAGGCAGGCGAGGGTTCTCTTCGAGTTGTGCAGTGTTTCCCATAGACAGATCACCATCTACCTCTCCTCGTGGCTCAGGGCGGTGATGTGCGTCTCCAAGTTGTATGCCTCCATCTTTGGTCTTGGACTGTTCTGCCCCCCCCATATTGAATAATGCTGTCCTCAGCGTTTTCCATTGGTCCCATGACTGATGGGAGTACCTTTCCCATCCTGAGAGTGATGGATTGAGCCGTATACTCCTTGAGATTTTGAACGGCCTTACCAGGTAGCTAACCCGGGGACATTGGTGAAGAAGAAGCATGAGTACTCTCCATATACTTTAATCTTGCATTTAGTGTTTCAAACTTGCAATTCAGATCACTATAAGTAGTGTCAATCCGACTGTGTACCTCACCGAACTTCTTAGTGATTTCCATTTGATGAGCTGTTTAGCTTTGAAGGATTTGTTGTAGCATACTCATCACATCCGGTGAATCCTCCTTTGATGGCTGAGGTTGTGTTGAAACTGGTACCGGCTGGGGGCTCTGTTGCCATTTCTCTTTTAGAATCCATGCTCTTTGCTTTGGTGGATATACCTGATCCTGTGGATTAGCCACGTTTGTACTTCGATAACTTAAGTTCGGATTCTGCTTGTAATTTACCCACGGCTTGGATCCACCTTGGTTTTGAACAAAACAAATCTCCTCTAATTCCTCGTCCTCGTTCTCTTTGGCTACATCATCTTCTACCAATTTCACGTGTTTGGTGTGCACCCTGATCAATTTATCCAGCTTCTCATGAAGTTGCTTCAACTCCTTTCTTGCGGAAGTGTCGGAATCTGAGGTTCCCCGGACAGTTCGGTCATAGTCCTCGCCATACTACCCATCAGCTAAAGTGAGGTTCTCTATTAATGTACGTCCCTCGTTGATATCCTGCTGGAGAAAGCTCCCATGACTTGCGGTATCCAACAACATACGTATCCTCGGGTGAACTCCTCAGTAGAAGTTGCTGAGGATTCTATATTCCTTGAAACCATGATGAGGGCACTTAGCTTGGTAAGTGTTGTACCGATCCCACGCCTCGGCCAAAGACTCACTGCTTTGCTGGACAAAGTTGGATATGCTGTTCCGAAGCTTTGCCATCCGTGAGTTAGAGAAAAACTTGGTGAGAAACATGTGCTTACACTCCGACCAAGTTGTGATTGATCCGGGGGGAAGGTGTTTTTTCCACTGATGTGCTCTATCCCCTAGAGAGAAAGGAAAGAGCCTGAGCTTCAATGCATTTTCACTCACCCCATTGATACGTGTGAGCGAGCATAATCTCTCGAAATCGTCGAGATGTTCGACGGGGTCCTCCGAGTGTAGCCATGAAATTTGTTATTCTGCACCATTGAGATGAGTCCACTATTTATCTCAAAATTGTTGTTCTGGATCGCAGGCGGTTGGATCCCATTCCTTATAGTATGTGTACTTGGGGCGTCGCTCGCACCTATACAGTGAGGGCGACGAGTTGGGTTTTGTGCCTGCTCCTGGTGGGCGGCCTCATTGACCAACGGAGGAGTTCCATCTGTTGTCGTGCCCGACGTAGAATTATCCAGGTTCGGCTGTGGTTGCTGCATTTTACTGCGCCCTTGTCTGATCTCACAAGTGAGCTGGTTGATATCGTCGACGGGTTGTGGAAGGTGGTGAGAACCTTTCGACCATGTGTGCATCAACCGACCAAACTATACTCACTGCTCGCACAACTCGCAGGAGTTTAAGCGAGGATGCTAATTATGTCTCTGTCCTTGGTCTCAAATGACGAGGGTACCTGTGAGGCCTGCAAGGACATAAACACAACTTGTCAATAAGGTGGAGGCTTGATCCTTATAGATCCAAGCTGAGTGAAACACAGACAAGTTTTAATAGCAATGACACTAAACCTGATCCTAAGACTAGCAAATTATAAATTGAAACAAGCAAAAACTGATTTGGCAACGGCTCTAATTTGATAGCAAGATTTTTGACCTAAGAAATCAATTCATCTAAGCATAGAGTAAGTAATGGGAATTGTAAAACCAATACTCAGAAGTTTCTTGTAATCAACCTATCTACTACTAGTTCCTAGTCCAGGCAACCTATCAATCTGTCACAAAGATAAGCTATGTTATCTAATGAGCTTGCAATCTACTTAATAGGACAAAATAGACTAGAAGACAAAATAAAAACAGAAACAAAGAATTCAAAACAGAGAAAATCTTGAAAAACAAAGCACAAAATTGCAATAGATGGAAACTAAGATTAAAAGCATAGATCTAAGGGATAGGGAGGGTTTGATCGGTGGTAAACTTGCCGATCCAACCTCGCTGAGCTAAATAGAATGATCCCTAGACCGGAATAAGCCTAAATCAATCCATTCTCATGGTGAAGATCCCTAACTAATCCGGTTGATCCATTGCAATGCTAGCCATGATCATACCAAATTAGAAGCTTAAAGTTCAGCCCAATACATCTAATAGCTGGCCCATAATACTAGATCTCTCCTCAGTGGATCAAACCATCACTTACATGGCACTTGGTCTCCGATTCCTTTGGCGCTAGTCTTAGGTCACGGCCCAAATCAGATCTCTCTTGATCAGGGAGAGATCAGCCTTAAGCTTAGCCATGTGAGAAGAGATCGGAGTTAGATCATGTTTGCACGGTGAGGGAATCGGTTGATTCACCTCCGATCTCCCTATCCTCGAGATCCACAAGGATCTACTCACGTCTCGTGGCTTGAGAGCGGAGGATCAAAGGAGATTTCATTTGCATAAACATAAAGAACAATAAAGTAAAGAGCAGAAAGTAAAGATGAAGATCAATCTAAATCATTCCATTCAAATCAAAGCATAAACATAAAAATACCTTAATCAAAGCATAAATGAAAGCAACAACAAATTAGAGAGTTTTTTCGGTTAAACAACAGATAAAATGATAAGATAGTGATTAAGGGGTATTTATAGGGTTATTTGCATAACCCTAATGGTCAAACCGACCTAAGTCGGTCAACCAGAAGTCTTGCCCTCAGAGTCCTGACGCGAGCTTAGGCACCGAAGAACTGGTCTTCGCCCTCGGGGGTTGAGGCTAAGTGGATGGTCCGAGTAAAATGGATTTGTCTTACCTTGCAGCATATAGGTCTAGGCTGGTGACTGAGGCATCTTTTTCTGAGCGTTCCGAGCAGTCCTCGACCTATGATCCACGAGGCAGTGATCCTAATTTGCATGACCTCTTTTGCCTAGTAGCTGATCCAATCATCCTTAACTCCATTTTTGCTTACTTTTTGGTCCTCTTCCTAGAATAAACTCCAAACTCCAAATGCAAATGCAAAGAAAACAAAACTAATCTAAAAAGACCTAAGTGATCGGAAAATTTACTTAAACGGATGCAAAACTACCTAAAACAAGACTCTAAAACCATCAAATATCACACACACCAACCATCGATTCTTTCATCCACTCTTTCATCCACGCCATACCAGATCTATCTTTGTCATCTTCTGATCTAGAGAGCCGATCTTTGCATATGTCTGCCGTTGATACTCGGCGACATTTTTCTCCACCGCAGCAATATTGGCCTCAATGTTTTGAGTTTGGTCTTGTGATATCAAAGAAGCCATAGAATCCGCAGCTCTAGTGTCTTTTGAACCCATTACTGTAGCTCTTGATACCAAAATGATAAGCCTAAGCTCACCACTAAAAATACGGAGAAGGGGATAGAGAGATAGAGAAGGAGATAAGAGAAGATAATATTGATTAATCTGAATGTATAATGTTTTAGGGTTTGGGGATTAAATACCCAGAGACCACTTTACATCTTAGCCAAAACGGCAACGTAATACTGAACATAAATATTATTGGAGACTATCGAACCTTCTTATTTAATTGGAGTCTCTACTACTGGATCTTCATACTTCCTCTTAGCCACTTTCATTTGTCTGTCTGCTTAAACCACCATCTACAACTCCTCTTTTCGATCTTTGTTTCCTTGTCATAAATGCTAATGGAACAGCCAACCTATCACCCTTCTCCGAGCTTTCTCGCCGTCGGATCAGAAGTGTGAGTAGTTTGATTAAGGTTGGAAGAATTGAACCGGTCATGGTTCTGCGTGTGGACAAAGAGAAGGGTTACATTGAACTGAGTAAACGTAAGGTTAGTGAGGAAGATATTCAGACCTGTGAAGAGAGGTATAACAAGAGCAACCTTGTTCATTCTATCATGCGCCATGTAGCTGACACTTTATCCCTTGACTTGGAGGTAAATTTCTCTTAATATAGTTGAGATTTTATCCGATAAAATCAAAGTAGAGTTTTGGGATTATCCACTGGATTTATTCGTGACGGATCCTGGCCATTGTATGTGAACAGGTTGAATTGTATATGAACTCTTGAAACGGGTTTGGGTTGTACGTGAACATTTGGTTGGCCTTTGTATTGACAACACGGCCATGCTTTTGAGGTAAGAATTCATGACGGATCCTGATTCTGTGTTGGGTTCCCTCACCCGTGAAATCAAAGAAGTTGGGTCTGATGGAAAAGAGGTACACTTGTTGTCTAGTTCTATCTTTTGTAGTTTCTAACAAATTGAATTTAGTGCTAGTCTTTCAAGTTTTCAGTTTGCAGGTGACTAAAGTTGTACCTGCTATTACAGAAGAATCGAAAGATGCTCTTGTGACAAACATTAGGAGGAGAATGACACCACAACCAATGAAAACCCAGGCTGATATCGAATTGAATTGAAATATTTTCAGACAGTTGTTGAGAAGCTTGATGAGGCATGTATTGAATTTCCTGTAAACTAAAAATTTTATTGGGTTTTTGTTGTGAGCTGAAGTGTTTGACAGTGATGAATGTCTTTTGTGTGCTTCAGGTGCAAGATTGGCTTTACATGGACGGAGACGATGCAAATGGCAATGTGTTCACACTTTGTATCAAGGTTATTCATCAATGTTTAACTAAAACGAATGTCTTTTGTGCGGTTGATGTTTGCTTTAATTCACACTTCGTATTTAGATTTTGAGATATTGTTTACTGTAATCATTTGATCAATTATTGTTTCTTTGATCGAAATCTTGACTTCTTTTCTTCGATTATAGATACATTGTTCGAACACAGTTGAAGTTAGCACCAACACAACCTATTTGCATAGTTTCAAACATAGTTGCTTCCTTTGAACATAAGAAGACTTCTTCCTTTGAACATAAGAAGACTTCCGATGTTATTTCCATTGAAAGGAAGGCATTGAGTAATGATTATGAAAACAGATGGGTTGCAGGTAATTATTGTAGCACAAATGTATCTTTATAAATTTTTGTTCTATCCTGCAGATCAATGATTTGCAATCTGTCGTCTGTTGGTTTGGTTTGTTGCAATCTATCTTTTAAAGTATTTGTTTTAACCTACGGGTCAATGATTTTCTTAATTCATTTGTTGAATGGCCATTTGCAGATCAATTGAGCATTATCGTTACTTGCAAGCACATGAAGATCAATCAAATTCTATATTTTGTATCTTTTAAATTTTAAGTATGCAAAATAATTATGTTTTTATAAAGCCTATGTTTATAAATCTTAACTTCATAAATTTTACTATTACATTCATAAAAAAAAGCTCAAGAACTCCATTTAGATTTTACCATTGGAAGTCCAAAAAATTTAACTCAGTTCTTAGCTTTGAGTAATGTATTATTTAGATTAAAAAAATGTTAAGAACCCCACTTGGGATTATTGTTGGAGATGGTCTTAGATTTTTTACACACAAAATTTCCTTTTATATGTAGGTTAAATTTGAGGGTTCACTAGTTGGTTCAATGTTTGGTTATTGTCAAACCAAACTGATTTTAGGTCCACTTCGGTTTAGTGGGCGTAATTTTGATCAATTTTCTGGGTATGCATTTCAAAATATAAATTGTAAACTTAATACGAAGTCTACATTGTAGACTTTAAAATAAATTTACTCAAAAGACTTCATATAAAGTCTACACTAGACCCTTCACCCTAAATATATTTTTAAACCAAATTTTTATTATTTTATATTTAACAGTGTAATGTATTACCAACTCATAATGCCAAATACTTGTTAGATTAATTCCATAAATTTTAATTTTAATACTTCTTAATTTCTTATATATTCGTTATGTATGCAAATGTTTCATCAAATTATTTGTCATTATTTAAAAAATATAAGAATAAACAAAAATTTACAAAATATATTTCATATGTTGTGTACGTTGTAGACTTTATAAAAAATCTACACTGAAGATTTTATATAAGTCTACACTGAACCCAAAACATA
The DNA here is from genome assembly GCA_900406435.1 of Lepidium aucheri. Classification (NCBI taxonomy): domain Eukaryota; kingdom Viridiplantae; phylum Streptophyta; class Magnoliopsida; order Brassicales; family Brassicaceae; genus Lepidium; species Lepidium aucheri. The sequence continues at coordinate 6,539 of OVBA01008758.1, forward strand.
ATTTCTAAACCAATTATTGCTTATTTTATATATCATGGTCACAACTTGTTATTGATATCAAAATTTAAGATTTCATGCAAAAGTTTGAAAAAGTACATACCATATTTAAATAAATCCTAATGCCTAACGTTAATGTCAAACCCTAAAATGACATATCCTATTCTCATTACCAATTCACAATGTCAAAATCTTGGGAATATGATATTTTTTAGTTTAATTTCATAAATTTTAATTTAATTACTTCTTAATTGCTTATATTTTGGTTATGTATACTAATATTTAATCAAATTATATTTTATTATATAAAAATTTTAAAAATAAAATAAATCAAAAAGTAGACATTATTTTAAGTCTACCTTGTAGACTTAATATATACTCTGCCTTGTAGACTTAACTTGTAATCTACAGACGCGTAGACTTTAATTATAGACTAGCGAAAGTTAAAATTGTAATTATGATACCTATTTTTTTATTTGTTCGTTAAGGAGAATATTGTAAATTCACTAAACTTTTGAGCTAGTTTTGCATTTGACTCAAATGAAGGTTTTCTTTTATATTTTCAATTAAATTTTAGGTTATTTTAATCAAAGCCCCCATATATATTTATCGTATTAAAGTAATATAAAACTAATATAATTAACATTTGATTTGATTTTCTCTTATTTTTTTCTTTCTTTCGGAGTTTTTGTTTGTTTTTTTTATATGTATCATTATTACTATCTTAAAGAGTTATATTTGTAAAACTCATCTTCAAAAAAATGTCTCTCGATGGCGATTACGATGGCGATTTTTAGGGTTGCGATGCTCCTCGATCTTAGAGAGGAAGAGTGTTCCTTTTCCTCCTCATTTCCGTGTGTCGTTCTGGCTTTCATCTCTATTCCCTTTGGGTTTCTTTCAATCCTATTTCTCATCCAGAATTTCACTTACATGAATTTGTTCCTATCGTTTTAAGGGTTTCGCGTGATTTGGGAATTGATGTTTCATTCTTTGAGACGCAGATCCCTTCTAAAGGACTCTGCTTTATTATTTTGAAGCAAGGAAAGGTTTTTGATTTCATCATCATCGATTTGGTATATCGATTCTACAAGTTTGGATTAAATCTTCTAGGTACGGAGTCTCGCCTTCATATAAAATTTGGGTTTGGAACAGTTCTTCTTTGTCGAGGAAACTTTTAAATCATGTCTACAAATTTTTGGTCTTAATTTTCCAGGAGGTTTGGTGGAAAATTATTGAGGGTTTAATCCCAGAGAAAATGTTCCGCTGTTATAACTCATGGTTATATGTTCCTAGGTATGGAAAATACCTCCTCTTATTTTCTCAGTTTGTTGGTAATCGGAATAACACGTGTCTACTTGGTGATTTGGGTTACTTGCTTCCAAAAGTTTACTTGGTGTCTTTGCTTATTATCATTAAATCTCAATTATCCAAGATTATGTTTGTTTGGATGTGTAATAGCTATTGTGTATATGTAATACCCACTTTCGGTAAATCCGTGAACGCACTAGGTATGGTATGAGAATGCGGTACGAACGGACGAACCAAATAAGGGCATTTGGTATAGTCGAGCCAAGGAAGGGCATTGGAAGCCTAAGGAATGATTAAGATCAAGCAAAACCATGGAAAATAAGTTAAGGAAGTAATTTAGGACAAGATTTGAGAATTGGGACCGAACCGGTCAGATCAGACAAGATTGGTCGGATCGGACAACTCGGTCGGATCGGACAGGATTGGTCGGATCAGACAGCACTGTAGGATCGGATAGGATTGGTCGGATCGGACAGCTTGGTCGAATCGGACAGGATTGGTTGGATCGGACAGCTCGGTCGGATCGGACAAGATTGGTCGGATCGGACCGCTCAGTCGGATCAGACATGCACGGTCGGTTCAGACAGCAATGTCCGGATCAGGTGAATTGGTTGGATCAGAGATCTTGGTTTGGATCGGATATGGTTAGTCCGAGCTTGGACATGAACCTCCTAAGTTTGGACATGTTGTGTTTAGTCTTGAACAAGTTTGGTTCGTGAAAGGTCATGAGTAGTCTAATGGGCCAACAAAAAGAATTAATGTGGTATTGGCCACGGGTTGTTTGGATATGGGCCAAAGGGTTTTTTAAGGGTTGATTTAAAAGAGGTTTGAGCTCAGCCCAACTAAAAGATTAGGGTTAAGGATTAGGTTAACTTAGAGCATATAAATAGGATCCTTAATCCTTCCTAGAAAAGGAATCCACAAAACTAAACCTAAAATTAAGAGAGAGAGAGGTCAAAACCAACCAAGAGAAATCGATCTAGTGGAAGCAAGGAAAGAGGTTGAATTGAGTTGAAGGTCTTACTAGAATTGGCAAATCGAAACCCATAGTGCAAAGAGAAACCCGAAAGAAAGCTAAGGCAAAGGTGAGTTCGTGACCATGGGGATTTGACCTAGAATTCGTGATTGGTAATAGGTTAAGTGGAATCTTAGAATGGTTAGGATTGACTGAATGAATGTGAATGGAAGGACCATATGGGTCGATATTCTGATTGAAAACCGTGTGGTTCGTGACCTGTGACTTGCGAACCATGTGTACGGACCTGTGACTTGTGAACCTTAGGGTTCGAATCTGAAATTGTGATTGAAAACGTGTGGGTTCATGACCGTAGGCTTGATTAGTCTCGTGTTTGGTAATAGGTTGAATGGAACCCTAGAATGGTTAGGTTGAATGGTTAATTGTGAAAGGAAGGACCATGTGGGTCGAAATTTTGTTTGAGAACCTTGTGTTCGGACTCTGTGATATGTGAACCATGAGTTCGGACTCTATGATATGCAAACCTTGTGTTCGGACTCTGTGATATGCGAACCTTGTGTTCAGACTTTGTGACTTGCGAACCTTGTGTTCAGACTCTATGACTTGTGAACTTTAGGGTTCGGATATGTGACTTATGATATGTTAAGGATATTGCTCTGAACTTAAAGGTTACTTTAGCTGATCCGGAAGTAACTCGGGTAGTTAAGCTAATCGATGAGTTAACCCTGAAATCGTGATTGTTCTCTAGTTTTACTTGATTTGTTATTGAATATGTGTTCTGGTTATAGCCTAGTGAGACGGGATGACCTAACCACCAAGCAAATTCGTTTGCTTATTCAATCTGCATGATTGTTGGTAATGACTCGGCCAATGATCGAGAAAGTGGCTAGTAGGAGCGAGACCAAGGCGGAAGGGAGAGGAGGTGGATTTAGGGATGGAAATTGGGGGTTTTATTTTATGTTATTTAAAGTTGAACTTGATGCTAGAACCGCTTCCAATTTGTTAAGTTATCGTTTCTTATTGAACCTTGAATTTAGTTTGAATAAGAATGGAACCGAATTTTATTATGCACTGATTAGGCTTGTCACATCTTTTAATCGAAGTTTGACTTAGTGAATAATGGGTTTGAAATGGTTAAGTGTAAGGTCCGCCTAAGGCCTTACTAAAATGTATCGGAACTTTAGTTTAATGAGTTGAGGTGTTACAATTTGGTATTAGAGCCAAGTTGATTCTAGGATAGATGGGAAATATGTGAATGGGTTAGATGAATGATATCCATCCTCCTCACGCCAAGGTCTTGCGGTAAGTTGTTATGTGTTCCGAGAACCGAGCTAAGTTGATAGAGGTTATTAACTTAGCTAATGTGATGAATGTAGATGGTTACTACTCGTAAAGGAAGAAGCGGTAATGTGGGGAATGGTGAGACTTCCCATAATGCTACTAGTAGAGCTGAACATGTTGAGAGGAACAATGTGGAGCATCATGAAAGTGTTGACCGAAGTGAGAATGAGGTGTCGGTAACACCCTCAAACCCAAATGTGAATGATGGGGCTGGAGATAGGTATGGATTAAACCCTATCTTGGCCATGTTAACCCAAGTCTTGGAAAGACTTCCGGCTGCAACACCGGGTGATGCTGCACCTCCTCGGAGCGAAGAGATACCCGAGGAGAGAGTGCTACCGCGCGCGGATGCGAAACCGTACGGAACGTGACCGGGGTGGCTGCCCAAGCCTCGGCAACTCCATCATACTTGAAAATGATGGATCATATGCAGAAACTTGGCACAAAGTTCTTTGCTGGAGGAGCTAAGCCGATCGAGGCTGAAGAGTGGAGGAATAGGTTGGAGAGGAACTTCAACTCTATTCGTTGTCTGGATGAGTATAGGTGTGACATAGTGGTGCATTACTTGGAAGGTGATGCCCACAACTGTTGGAAAGGAGTTTCAGGCCAAATAGGAAGTCTGAATTGCACATGGGAAACGTTTTATATGGAGTTCCAAGCAAAGTATTTCCCACCCGAGGTGTATGATAGGCTAGAAGGAGCCTTCTTGGATCTTATTCAGAGATTAATGACCGTGAGGGAGTATGANATCAGAGATTAATGACCGTAAGGGAGTATGAGACTCAGTTTAACAACCTTAAGAGGTATGGTGGACGTGAATTAGATGATGAGAAAGTCCAAGTGCGTCGATTCATGCGTGAGCTGCGGCTTGAACTTTGCAATGTGTGTCAAGTACGGAGTTACAAATCGGTTGCAGAGCTTGTGGAAAAGGCTGCTAAATTGGAGAGTGGTCTAGAGGAGGCCAGGTCGGGGATTGAAAAGAAAAGGGGCCCAACCGTGCATCAAATCCAACCAGGGCCTGGTTCGGGTGCGAGGCAAAGGAGAACGGATGGGAATGCACCGGGAAAACCGGTCGCGGCTTGCACTGTGTGTACGCTTTGCAGAAGGAATCATTCCGGGGAATGTAGGGTGGCTTCTGGAGCATGTTTTAGGTGCGGTGGTACAGATCATAAGATCCAAGATTGTCCAAAGGAGGACTCAAAGGCAAGGAATGTTCGTACTGAGGAAACAAGGATGTGCTATAACTGTCGGGAAACATGGCACATTCGAGCTAATTGTACTAAACCGCTTAAACCACCAGGGAAACGGCCAAGGGAGGAGTTGCCACCACCACCACCACCGCCAAAGAGATCAGCTGTAACACCAAGAGCATACTCGTTGGTTGCGGATCCAACCAACTAGACAACATCACGACCAATCGTTGGGACCATAACCATGGATGGTGTGGAAATTCATGTGTTGTTTGATTCCGGGGCGTCACATTGTTTTGTACACCCGATACTGATCGGTATTGGTGAGTTTAAGAAAGCACCTGGAGTAAGTAGTGGAATGTTAGTCCGAGCAGCTGGTGGGCAATTAATGGATGCCTTAGGGGAAGTTGGAAACGTTTCCATGCTTATAGAAGGAGTGAACATGCCGACTAACCTTGTGATTTGTGAAGTAGAATTA